>CAUZXS010006764.1:27500-107500 GCA_963585895.1 Sepioteuthis lessoniana | reverse complement strand
CAGAGACAATCAATTTCGTACTAGAGGAAGTAAGAATGGGATTGTAACCGAAGGAAAATCCTGAAGAGGTGACAAAAAACATTGAAAAAAATTACTGCAAGCCAGCATATTTGCAAATGCTGTTTTCTTCTGATGGTGCAAGAAGGTTGTTAAAAAGTAATGGTTGGTTGGATAGTTGGTTGGTTGGGGGGGGGGTTATTGCATATCAACCTTTGTAGGTTATTTAACGCCAAATCCATTTTTATGAAAATAGCTCAATTTCAAACCATTCATGTAAGTACAGTTTAATTGTGAAAAACATTTCTATTTCAAGCTATTCAGTTTAGTCAAGCAGTTCTAATTCAACTAATTCAGTTTAGTATAAGTACAGATTTTTTTACACACAGTTAGATGTCAAAACAGTTCTATATTAAACAAATCAGTTTAGTGTAAGTTCAATTTGAATGTCAAAAAACAGTTCCATTTCAAATGATTCAATTTAGCATAAGCACGCAGTTTAAATGTAAATATGGTTTAATTGTCAAAAACATTTCTATTTCAAACTATTTAATTTAGTCAAACAATTCAGTTTAGCATAAGTATGCTGTTAGTTCTATTTAACCCATCAGTTGCTACCATGACGGGCCAGAGTGGACCTGGGAGCAATGGCAATGAAGGGGTGCAATCACCAAAGCCCCAGCATTACTGAAGCCTCACCATCTGATTGTTTAGTGTCATATCCAGGACACCCAATGGGAGTGGGGTCTTACCCCTATGCACAGGTACAGTCGGTGTATTCTACAGCCACAGCCGACTGGGCAATACACAGAGTTAAATGTCGAAACAGTTTTATTTCAGATAATTCTGTTTAGCATAAGTACACAGATTAGACGTCAAAACAGTTCTATTTCGAGCAATTCAGTTTAGCATAATTGTGCAGTTTAAATGCAAAAATCTGTATACTGAAGGATGTACGGTTTAGTTCTATTTCACCCATAGATATGACCCTTATCAGGTGCTACCACTCCGGGTTAGAGTGGACCTGGGAGCGATGGCAAGAAGGGGTACTCCGCATTCCCCAAAGCCCAGCATCACTGGAACGTCAGCATCAGATCGTTTAATGTCATATCTAGGACACTAGTGGCGGGGTATTACCCCTCTGCAGAGGTGCAGTCGGTGTATTCTACAGCCCCAGCCGACTGGGCAAAAAAAAAGCAATGGAGTATAGGATTGCTTTTGGATATATATATCTGGTTTGGGTTTTTTATAAGTAATGCTTCGAGAATGTATGTACCAGAATATCTTCATATATATATATATATATATATATATAATAAAATGAAAGTTGATTTCATGCCTTTCTCCAGATCATTGATATGAATGGAACATAAACAGACCAGTGTTTTTAAAGGGATTCGCTAATATGCTATTGCAGTTCCCGTAGATAGATAGATAGATAGATAATTTTTTTGATGGGGGGATTTGGTTTAGTTTGTATAGGAGCATTTCACCCATCGCAAATTATTTGATATCAAAAGCATCCGTGTAGCAGAACAGTAGTGTTACTATTCAACCCTGGGAGGATAATGGGGTTCATACCTTCACTAAAGTTATTAATTCGAAATTAGATGTTCTTGAGAGACCAGAGTTCGAACTCGCTTACTACAATATCCCAATCCCGGACTTTGCCCAACGACACGGGTAATTAATTGCGAAGAAGCTTTGGTAGATATGAACATAAAGTGTCAAAAGAGTTTTAAAATCCTTAATTAATTTTTAATATGAAAATAAGTTCCCTTGGGGTATTTTTGAGTCCCTCTATTCTTTTATTTTTCATTCTTCTAGTTTATTTGTTTATTTGTTTGTTTGTTTGGGTTTTATGGCATATCAATTTCTGCAGGTTATTTAATGCCAAATTCATGTTTATAAAAATAAACAGTTTTATTTTAAACAATTGTGTTTAGCATAAGTGTACAGTTTAATTGTCAAAAACATTTCTATTTCAAGCTATTTGTTTTAATCAGTTTTTTTTTCAAACAATTCAGTTTAGGATGCAAAAACAGTTACATTTCAGACAACTAAGTTTAGCATAAATAGACAGTTTAAACGTCAAAACTGTTCTATTTCAAGCAATTCAGTTAAGTGTAAGTACCCAGTTTAAGAGTCAAAGCAGTTCTATTTCAAACAATTCGATTTAGCATAAGTTCACTGTTTAGTTCTATTTGACCCATTGATAGGATATTTGTCTCTGCCTCCGAGCAGACACGTCTTGACACAAGATCAATGACCTGAAGGTAGATTATAGTGGGGGTTTAGGGGAGAGGAAGGTCGGGCACAAGCCAAGGATCGAGCCCTGCTGGTCTATGCTGGTCATCGGCCCACTTAGTGCAATGTGGGCCTGATGAACCTAGCTGGACATGGACCCAAATCAGGGCCCAGGCACGGATACCTGATTATAGCCACGGGGTCCAGTGCAATACAAGGGTGACAAAGGTGTCAATGATGCAGCTCACCCACCTGAAGGTTGTTCAGCCGAAGCCGAGGGCCTTTTGACTTCAAGTCCGCCATGGATATTCGATATCTGTCCCGCACGAATGCCAAACGGCTCCGCTAATGCCGGGTGAGTACTTGAGCCATAGATAGGACCCTATCAGGTGCTACCACTCCGTGCCAGAGTGGACCTGAGAGTAATGGCAATGAAGGGGTACTCCGCATTCCCCAAAGCTCCAGCATATTTGTAGCCTCAACATCAGTTTGTTTAGTGTCATATCCAGGACACTCGTTGGGGGGTCTTACACCTCTGCAGTCAGTGTATTCTACAGCCCCAGCCGACTGGGCAACTTTCATTTAGTTATTTTGATATACACATATATTTTATATAAAATCCAATGGTCATTATTGACAGATGTATTCTAGTATACAATTAAATGTCTTATTACATTTAATTGACTGTTTCCGACCGAATATTTTGCTTTTGGTTATTCTTTTTGCGATAATCTAATTCTTTATAAGAAACGGTGTTATCCTCAAATTAACTCCACGTTAAATCTTATACCGTTATATATGAACAGTACAATGAGAATATTTTTTTCTTCTGAATTGAATAAATAGTTCAACTTGTTTGCTTTTCGACGACGATAGACGCCTGAAGTAGGCCAGAAATTGCAAGAACTGGGAGTTCTTTTTATTTTTATTACAATCTCAACAAAATTCATAAAACTAGTCAAAATACATTTGCGTATTATAACCATAGTTTCTCAGACTTACGATAGATAGATAAATAGATAGATAAACAGATATATATATATATATATATAGAGAGAGAGAGAGTGAGAGAGAGACATGAGAGAAGAGAAAGAGAAAGAAAATGAATTGATTGAGATAGATAGATAGATAGATAGATAGATAGATAGATAGATAGATAGATACGAAGAAAATATGACGTTGAACTCAACGTCGATCTGCCGCGGGGACTCTAGCTCTTTATTTTACGACTTTACTATGGCAAATTACCTTGTTAGGCTGATAGAGAATCTTAATTCGGAGTTTTACTTTTTTTAGGTTTGTCAATGTTAGAGAGGTAAGTCTAGCCTGCTATTTATCAATTTCACTTAGGATGAGGGTTATCTTTGTAGGTGCGCTTTGTTAATGTCAAGGGATATAGAATTGGCGACGCTAGTTCTAATTCTAAACGAGGCTGTTTGCGTTTCACTTCGCACCAATGCCCTTGGGAAAGACATAATTCCATCTACTCTTCGTCTGTTATGGATAAATAATAGAGCAAATTGGGTTCTTTTACCCAAAGTAAATTAACCAATCTCGGAGAAAGAAAACTCTGAATTCAAACCAGCTGTACTCCGCCGAAAAAATGATCTCGTGTAACACTGTCTTTGAGTGAATAACTAAGTACATATCCTTGACCAATAACTGAAGTGTAAAGAGAAGGATTAATGCCTTTCCAATTATACTGGTTGACAAAGAAATTGAGGCAAGCACAGATATACCCGTTTTTACCTAATTTGAGGGTGCTGAATTCAAATTTGAAATCCGTTTTTACTCATCACCTTTAGATTTTTTAGATATGCATAGTGTGCATTTTTTGCATATATGGTACATAAAGGCGTATACGAATTCAGGGTCAATTCTAATATTGTGAGACTTATGGCTTATTAGTTATTATGCACTAAATGTAAGTGATAGCATTACATTATATATATGTGTATATATATATATATATATATACATATATATATATATATATATATATCTCGAGACAGATTTTGACAGTTAAGGCAGCAGGTCTCAATCCCCACTCTGGCACTCATTGGAAGAGGTGGTCTCGTAGGCGGCGCAGGAGGTTCGTGTCCCTCAAATATCGTGTTACACATCTTTTGGGTTACTAGATATTCGTATTACATTTTCAAATGCACATTTAGTTTTACTTTGTTATATTTTCAGTCCAAAAATGTATTTTTGTAAACCAGTGTTATTTTTGTTTGTGGTGAAACATAGCTCCATTCAGAATTAGATTGTAAGATAGATAGATATATGATGGGATCTGAAAGTGACGCCTCTTATTTACTTCAACAAATCAGTTTGCATTTCTTCCAGCGCTAATGTCTCCGGGAAAGATATAAATCCAAGTATTCTGTTGCTAGCTATCAGAAGATAATAGGGAAAACTGGGCTCTTTAACCTTGGTATGGCAGCCTGTTCTAGAAAAAATAAAACTCAGAATTAAAACCTGTTAAACTTTGCTTAAAATTGACTTTGTGTCGGTTCTCACTCTCACGGAGGGGTTGGGTAGATATATAATTTAATCTAGAGAAACTACAAACGATACACATAGAATATTAACACCGTTGAAATGGGCATGATTTCAACCACAATATTTCCCTATCTAATCACTCGTATTGGTTATACATTTATGTATATTCGGGGGCGATGAACAATTCATGACGAATTTATCATCAGGAAATCGTAGTCTACGTTATCAATCTTTCATTGCACCAATTCATTTTAAGGTTTGACATTTGTTTTGAATGTGGCTTGTCACGAATTTATCCATTCTTTTGCCACATGTTGTATATGACAAAGGTCATTTTTAAAAAGAGTTATAGCTGTTTCGAATGTAGAGCTTTCCTTCTCTTTGGTTGGTTGACTAAACAAGGCTATAAAATAGTGCCCGTGGTGTAATGGTTATCGTCGTAGGAAATGGACACTGCGACACGAGTTCAAATCCTGGACGAGGCTGATTGCATTTCACATAGCTCTAATACCTTTAGGAAAGATATGAATCCAATTATTCTCCCTCCATTTATGGGAAAATAGTAGGGTAGACTAGGTTCTCCAGCCTTGGTGAGGCAACTAGCCTAGGAGAAGGAAAACTCTGAATTTAAACCTGTTAAACTTCGCTTAAAAATTGACCCTGTGTCATATCCTGCCCAAGCGGAGGGGTTGGGTAAATATGATAAAATAGTCTGTCTTACCATTTACTCATAGCTGGAGGGAGAACAGGTGGATTCATGGCTTTTTTCAATGGCATTAACGTCAAGGGAAACACAAACAGATTCGTTCATCATTCGAACTCACATCACCAATTCCATTTCCTACGACGATACAAGTAACGCAAAGCACGACTCCCAAAAAGTTGACGTATATCACTGAATTCTTCCAACCAGGAAAGATACACTCATTGACATTCATCGCATCTTGCTAAATATATGCGAAGACCAAACAGTAAATATGAGCACAGTTAGGCGGTGGGTGATTGGTTTCATTAGTGGTGACATTAGTTGGAGTGACAAGCCACATTCATCACTGTTCTTAAATCATGAAATGATAAGTACCTCAATCAGCCCCCTTCGCGAATTGGGGCAGTCTAAGATGGATAACGCGAACTGCATTTTCCGGATATAGGCACTTTCATCATTTGCACATCGCTCACGAAAAAAGAGAAAAACACAGATGCGTAAACATAGGCGGGGAATAGATGGAGCAAAAATATTTTATAGCAGAAAACTTGCTCTATCAAATGGTGTTGGTGTGCTAAACACACCTCTTGACCAGCTCATTGGTCTAGTGGGTAGAGTGTTCGCCAATGGTCCGGGAGACCTGGCTTCAATCCCAGGTCGCGTCATACCAAAGACTTTAAAAATGGTACTTGATACCTCCTTGTTTAACACTCAGCAATATAAGGTAGGTATCAAGGGTAAAGTGGAGCAATTCAGGGAAAGGAGTAGCACCCTCCCCTACATCTCGATGTAGTAGCTATTGAAAAGGGAGCCTTCTGGTCGCCCTCGACTACAGTCACCAACCACTATAATACTTTCAGATCACTTTCTTCATGTCTGTCATTTTTTTTTTATTCTATCGATAGTGTTTTTTTGCACTTTTACTTTATTCGGGAGAGGGCGTTCGGGTAAAGATAAAGCTGAGCCCCCGTCTACATACTCGACGTGCAAGGCCACCAATAATTTTTCACAATTTATTTATAAATCGTACATGTCATCCCGATTGGTACTTGCCCTCTTGCAGTTCTTTTCGCGCTCACAGGAAATTACACTACGAACTAAGCTAAGATTGAAATACAAAAAGCCGAAGTTTTCAATAGCAAAGATTGTGTTTGCTGTATTTGGTAAAAAAAATAGTCCCCAACTCGGATCGTTCGCATAAAAAGAGATTCAGCAACCAATTTTTTTGTTTAAATCACACGCGTGTAAATAGGAAAAAATAAGAATAAAAATAAATATGTCCTTTGCTTGTTGGTTTTCCCGCTATGAAATTCGTCATCCATTCTTCAGCCCAACAAGATTCAATGTGTCTTCACTCACGCAATAACTCCAAATTAAGTTCTTCAATCCAATGGCGCACGGAGAGACGAGAACTTATACAGTAACTCTCAAACGAACGTATGTGTATGAGATTTTAAATAATGTACAGTCATCAACCCTACAATCGCAAAGACCTGTTATGGCCAATCATATATAAGTCAGAGAGACGCGTACCAGTTTTCTTAACAACCGTTTCATCAAACATGTTAGGTTTTACAAAGGAAACTAAAACAGAAAGGAATCAAAATCAATATATGTATTACAAAAATTCAAAATTTCGTTATTGATAGAGAGAGAGAGAGAGAGAGAGAGAGAGGGAGAAGAGAATAGACCTTTTAAATACTATCACACCTGAGGATCAATAACGTGAAACTCTGAGTCGTGTGTTTTAACGAGTTTAATTGTTATCTTGTTTTATACTTGAAATATATTGTGATGTTCTGCATTTTCGTGCACCGAATTCATAAACTATTTTTCGGATTAAAAACGCTTTAAAAGTTAAATTCAATATTTTGATCACACATACCTACAGTGCTGCAGCTTTCTTTCAATACCTATTCCTTAGTGATTACCAATCTAATTTCTGAACATGCTCATCGTTGCTTAAGGTCAGTGACCCGATGGGAACCTGACTTGATCGCATGCCATGTTTTCTTGTGTTACTGATAGTTCAGCGCGTCTTTAATCTTTGATATAGACAACACAAGCTGGTTGGTATACAAGTTGAACCTGATCTTCTGAAGTTGTTGGTTCTTTAAAATGTTCGCGAGAGGTTGGGATATCATATCTTACTAGACGTGTCAGTTTTGACTTAGTTGCTCTCGGTACTCTTAATGCCCGATTGTATCAAACATTTGATTTGGTTTGGTTTGATTTTATGGCATATCAACCATTGTAGTTTATTAAATGCCAAATCAATTTTTATACATAAAATCAGTTCTATGTAAAACAATTCAGTTTAGTATAAGTTTTTTTGTTGTTGTTTACAGACTGTTAAATGTCGAGACATTTCTATTTCAAAAAATTGATTTTAGCATATGTACACAGTTTCAATGTCAAAAAGATTTCTATTTCAAACGATTCAGTTTAGCAAGAGAACACAGTTTAGTTATTTTTGACCCATAGATAGGACCCTATCAGGTGCTAACACTCTGGGTCAAAGTGAAACTTGGAACGATGGCAAGAAGGGGTACTTCGCATTCCCCAAAACTCCAGCATTACTAGAGTCTCATTATCACATTGTTTAGTTTCATATACAGGATACTCGTTAGGGGATCTTACCCCTCTGCAGATATGCAACCAACTGGGTAATCAAGCATTTGAAGAAGAAGAATTGACAGGTGATAAGCAATAATTCAGAGGGTGTGATCGCCAAAGAAAGGTCTGGGAAAAGTTTTAAAAGAAAATTGAAAAATTAAAATGATTAAGGGTTATGATGCTTTAAAAAGTAAAACTGAGAATCTGGCCACCAGCATTGAAAAAAAAAACTTAGGATTTTCAAACTTTGTATATATATATATATATATATATATATATATATATATATATATTATTGCATGAGTTTAAAAAATATTCAGGAGCTCTTTATTAGACTGCGTAAGGTTTGAATTGATTAAACTCGAAATAAGTTAGATATACTCATGAAATCATATTTACCAACCCCTCCGCTCGGGCAGGGTGTGACATAAGGTCAAGTTTTAAGCGGAGTTTATCAGGTTTGAATTCAGAGTTTTCCTTCTCCTAGACTAGTTGCCTAACCAAGGCTGAAGAACCTACTCTGTCCTACTATTTACCCATTGCTGGAGGGAGAATAATTGGATTCATACCTTTCCCTAGGGTATTAGTGCTATGTGAAATGCAATCAGTCTCGTCGAGGATTTGAACTCATGTCGCCGAATCCATTTCCTGCGAGGATAACCATTACACCACGGAAATAATGTTTCATTACACCACATGAAATAATGTTTGATGTTCCACTCCTATCTTACTCAGACAATGGCGAATATCACTTCGACACTTACACAGTGTTGGTCTATAAATCACATATCTCCTTTCTTTCGTTGCGGGTCGCACACTGTTTTGTTGTTCGGAACAATTACGGAGTCATCTTTTCTGTGCATATTTCTTTTATTTCTTTTTAGCTACAATGTCTCTTTCTGTATATATAACCCGACCATATTCGAAGAGTTGCTCTTTGAACAAAGCTGAAAAAATATGACCACATCATTTTTTACACATAACTGCCTCCCATTTCCTTGGCACCAACTTATTAAGTTTTTAACTATTTTCTAAATTCTAGAACTTTTTAGTCACATAGCTGAGACTACCAATTCCGAGATCTCAAATTGATCCCGGTGTCATATCTAGTCACTCAATCAAAGTAGACCCGATATCTCTGAGTAAAATTTCTTATTAATTTTTAAAAAATTCCTACACCTCTTGAATAATGGATTCAGCAACTCTGTTATTTAACCATAACAGAAAGACGCATTTTTAAGTACTTAGGAGATTCTAGACTTTACCAGAGCTTTCAAACTGACCAATGGTGACAATGGTTTCTTCTACAGCCCCTAATCAGTCAATTAAACAATTGTTGCCAATGGTCAGTGATCGAACTCTGGTAAAGCCGATGATCTACAATTGAGAATATTAAAAATAAACTACTCCTCCATACTCTGGGAAAATCCTTGTAACCTGAATTTCCCTACACAGCATTTTATCACACAAAACTCCCAAGAATTTTATCTCTTGAGAATTTGGACATTTATTCATTTGAGGCTGTCACATGGAATTTAAAAGATTCTAGGTCGAACAATTCAAGATATGAGTGAAACCCTTCTTTTTCTAGTGGGAGCAGCGGATTATAAATGTGAGTTCCTCCTTTATACACTGACTGGGAAAAGCTACCTCATATGTTGAGACCAGTTTGAATGAAATCGATGTATACCCAAACCCCTCACTACGGACAGGATATGACATAAAGTCAAAACAAAGTAAAACTGGTTTAGGCGGTTTTCCTTCTCCAAGATCGATTATCTAATCAAATCGAAAGAAGCCAATCACCCCTACTATTTATCTATAAATTGGGAGACAATTGCTAGATTAACACCTTTCTAAAGGGCATAAGCGCGAAGTGAAACACAAGCAGTCTCGTCCTGAATTTGAACTCGCTTTAGTTTGATGTTTAAAGGCATATCAATTTCTGTAGGTTATCTAATCCCAAAACCATCCTTGTAGAACAGTGGTTCCCAAGCGATTTTGGACCATACCTCGCTTTCGTATTACTAAAATCCCGATTCTCCCAGTAATATTTAATCCTTACATATTCGAAATTTTACTGTAATTCTTGTGAAGCAAGCTTAAAAGGCCACTAACTTGGTTTCTAAACAAGCCCCACCAAAATATTACCATGCCCCACCGGTGAGGCCAGCGCCCTACGTTGGGAATTACCGCTGTAAAAGGTGGGAGTAGGAGGTGCCTGTGGTGTAATGGTTATCATCGTAGGGAATGGACACGGCAACACGAGTTCAAATCCAGGACGAAACTGATTGCATCTCACATAGCGCTAATACCCTTGGGAATGGTATGAACCCAATAATTCTCCCTCCAGCTATGGGTAAATAGTAGGACAGACTAGGTTCTTCAGCCTTGGTGAGGCAACGAGTCTAGGAGAAGGAAAACTCTGAATCCAAACCTGTTAAACTCTGCTTAAAAAATTGACCTTGTGTCATATCCTGTCTGAGCGGAGGGGTTGGTAAATATGGTAAAAAGTGGAAGTAGTACTATTTAACACATAGCTGAAGGGATAAGAGGGTCCATGCCTTTCGCTATGGTATGAGTGCGAATGTAAACGCAATAGCACGATTGAAGTTTTAACTAACCTACTCCGAGGTTGCAGTCCAGCACACTAGCCACTACACCTCTTGAATTTAAACTCGGGACACCGCTTTTATTTCCCACGACGATAACCAATACATAATCCTACAGAAAAGAATGTAGCAATTTACTAAGCTTGTTTAGATATAGAACAAGGCCATATTAATGGGGTTATCCACTGAGATTCTAACTCACTTATGAAGGTTTGGTACTTTTGCTTGCTAACCATTACACCATCCGATGTGCCCTCTGCAGAAGTGAATGTTATAACTGAAAATAAACATGTATCTTTTTTGTCCGTTTGTTAATTTGTTTTTAGTTTTTATCATCGGGATCAAATGATAATATTTTTAGAAACCTACAATGGACTGGCTAGAGAGCTGTTGCGCTTATCGTTAACCTTGACACCCGTGTGCTCGATAAATATAGAGATACCTACAGATATGTCTACGCCTTCAAACTCGCGCATAAATTTGCGTTCCAAATTTTAAGCATAATAACAAGACTCTATTTATCGTATACTCGTCAGCTTGTAAACTATTAAATGTATAATTTTATTACAAATCGCTGAATTGGAAATAATCTTTTTTAATGCACAATATTGCTAAACATAAATGATTCTATAGATATGAAAATATAATCGTTTCTCGAACTGAAGATATGATGGAATGTATTGAAAAGATTTTTACGCATCCTAATTTTCAATAGCACTCGCAAGAGTTAATGTTTATCCGTCTAACACCTGGATGATTTCAATTAATAATATAGACCACACAAGCATGCATATATATATATATATATATATATATATATATATATATATATATATAAGCTCCGCGCATTTTTTTGGTGGCATTCTTTCTTATTATAGTTGTTAATAGATACAAACACCTGCATTTTTCGCCATTCATTTGTGACCACAAAATGCTTACCAGAACATGTAATTTATAAATACATTTGAAAATTCTAACGCCTCGCTGTGTTCGTTAATTTATTTGGATGTACTTGAGTCAAAATGAATGTGTCCATGATGCCATTTCCAGCTGGTTGACACTTCGCAAAAGAAGACTAAATCAGATTTTAATAAAAAAAAAGATTAAATTAAACTATTACAACCGCCTTCGAGATATATAGCATCAAACAATTAAAATGCAGTAAGAGAACGGTACCTTTTTTGCTTACGTGATTCAAATCATTTAGTTTTAATATCCCAAATATACATGGGTGTGTGGGTATATATATACATATATATATATATATATATATATATATATATATATATATGTAATTGACATATGCATTTCAAGTGACCCGTGGAATTTTTATATTAAAACCCAAATAACGCATACAATTGCTCTCTGATCTTGATAAGATACACGATTAAGAAAAAGATACAAAAAGGAAAAGAAAAAAGAATTATTTAGATACGTGTTAACATTTATTGTATAGAAACATGGGTTTTCTTATACGAAAACGGGAAATGCTAATCAAAGAAAATATTAATAAATTTCCAGATTTTTGCCGTTGTATTATCAGATTTGTATTGATTAAGGGATGATGAAACGATATATATATATCGTCATCCACAGACAGATCTGTTTCGTTCTATCAGAACTCATCAGTGTGGCTAGACAGTATCTCCCCGTAGCTGGGATCGAAACCCGGTTGACTGAAACATCAAGCCAAAGCTTCTAACCATTTAGCTACGAGCAGATATTAGCTACGAAGTACATTTTTAAACGGTTATGAATCACAATTAGTATTGTTTACATACATCCGTTCAAACGGCCGCCGAGATCTCAATTCAAATACGAAGAGACTTGCAAAGGCGCTAATGGCAACACGAATACTTCTTCGCTAGAGAACTCAACCCTACGGGGGTAGGGGAGTATATATATATATATGTGCATTTTTTCTACCGATTAAGACAACTTTAAACGGACAAGAGTGAAATTTCTTATATTCTATCTTGATCGACAAAATTCCCAAATGATGTGAAAAGAATTAGTAAATGATTCATATATTTGTCATATATATATATATTGTCATACACAGACAGATCTGTTTCGTTCTATCAGAACTCTTCAGTGTGGCTAGATTCCCGAAGGTAGGATCGAAACCCGGTTGACTCAAACGCCAATCCAAAATTCTACTACTCAGCCACGAGGAAACTTGCACAGACGAAGGAAATGTAAACGGTTATGAATCACAATTGTTTTTGTTTGCATATATCTGCTTGTGTGAGTGTGTGTGCATGTGTCTACATGTGTGTACATGTATGCATATATATATCTGTAAGTAATGTGTATAGGTATTCATATGTACAGTAGCAAGCATACGGGTCAGAACGATGTTAAGAAAAAATCTAAATGTGAAATAACTTTATTTTAAAACTTCATAGAACATTTTATCAAGAAAAAATAAGGATATAAAGGTAAATTATATAATTACAAAATATAAAGCTCAATAAAATTATTTTGATAAAGTTATTAGAATAATTATATAACATTCGAAAAAATAGATGGTCAAAAATATCAGAACAATTAGCCAAATTATAGTAATCTAATGAACACATCATATCTAAATGAAAATAACCTTCATAATTGTCCGGGAGATCGGTGTTTAATCTCTGGTCGAGTCATACAAAAGACTCAAAAAATGGTACTTGATGCCACCTAGCTTAACACTCAACATTATAATATAAGGATCAAGGGTAAGGTGGAACAATTCAGAGAATGAAGTAGTGCCCTCCCATACATCTTGGTGTTGTAGCTATAGTAAACGGAGCCTTCGGGTCACCCTCGAATAAGGTTGTCAACTTTATTTTTACTTTCTTGGTGTGTAGAGCTTTACTTTTAATAACAGCTTGACATCTTTTGGTAGACGATCGAAATAATGTCTTACATTCATCAATGGGTATTTTCTCCCATTTCAAATTAGTCCTTAGATCTTCGACGTTTCTTGGATTCTTTTCTTTAGCTCTTTCACTAAATTACTTCCAAATATTTTCAATAGGATTCATGTCTGGGCTTTGAGTAGGCCACTCCATAACAGTAACATCTTCCTTAGAAAGAAATGTCTTAACAGACCTTGCAGTGTGATGCGGAGCTTTATCTTGCATAAATACAGCTAGTTGATTAATTTCAGTTCTTAAATTAGGTAGAACATGTTTCTTCAATATCTCTTTGTATATAGTTGCGTTGATTTTACTGTGTAGCCATGGCAGAAATCATGCCAAACACCATCATGGCAGAAATCATGCCAAGCACCATCACACTTCCCCCTCCAAATTTAACGCTGCTTTTAGTGCACTGAGGTGAATATCGTTCCTTTGAACTGCTTCGAAAGAACCTTCTTCAGTCACAACCGAACAGCTTAAACGTTGACTCATTGCTGAAATGAACGCAATCCCACTGTTCTTCAGTCCATATGACATGTTCAGTGGCAAATTTCAATCGGCTCATTTTGTTCTTTTCAGAAATGTAAAATTTCGTAGAAGCTACTCGACTGTTCAAATTTAGTTCATTAGGTCGTCGGGAAATAGTATGCCTTTATATTTCAATGCCAAAGTTAGCATTAGCTCTTTTACAGATAGCAGTTGCTGTCGAAAATTGATCCTTTTTTTATTCATTATCAATCCATCTTGCAAAGGTTTTCCTGGGCCTGCCATTTGGCTTCTTGGCTTCACATGACCCGGTTTCCATAAGTTTTCTTAAAATACTATGAATAACACTTTTAGATTTCTTCACAGTCTTTGAAATATCCCTAATCAAGAGATTATCTTCATTACGTAATTTGACTATCAGTTTTCTAAGTTACAATCATGTTAGAATTGTTCACCATGTTTACAATGCAAGAGCCATTGAAGAGCCTGTGTAACTTAATAAAATAACCTATTTTATATCTTGTCCTAAAATTTCTTTTAATAATATAAAATAATTATTAAATTCTACAGATTTATTTAATCGTTCTGATATTTTTGTTCATCTATTTTTTTTCGAATATTATATAATTATTCTTATAACTTTATCCAAATAAGTTTATTGAACTTTGTATATGGGAATGTACTTTTATATTCTTATTTTTTCTTGATAAAATATTCTATGAAGTTTAGATATAAGTTATTTCACATTTAGACTTTTTCTTAACATCGTTCTGATCTAAATGCTCGCTACTATATATATGTGAATATGCATGTATATTTATACATATATACATATATATGTAAGTATATACATATATATATATATATATATATATATACCCACAGGTATGTATATAACACACAGACGTATATATATATATATAGTAAGTTGGTCGACCGTCGTCGAAGGCAACCCAAAGGCTCCAGTTTCAATAGCTACTATAGGGAGATGTAGGGAAGTGCCCTACTCCTTTCACTTGAATGCTCCACGTACCCTTGATCTGTACCTTATAAGGAACCATCGAGTACCATTTATTGAAATTATGGTATGGGATTGAACCCCGGTCTCCCGAACCATTGGCCAATACTCTAATCTTTATACCAATAATATATATATATAAAGTGAGTAAATGTAATCTTTTTTGCATACCAGCCAAACTAAGAGCTAAACATTGAGTTCCCTGGGAATCATAAGCAGTTAAGAAAAAAACGAGAAAACATAAAAACAGCATCCCTACATTATAAAAAGAAGGCACAAAATTAACCAACATATACCAAAAAGAACAAATAGAATACATTCAAGGCCAGATCAATAGAATTAGAACTTATATAACCAGAACAATATACAGAGATCTGCTACGCAACTGAATTGAACCAGAAATTGAGAAAATTCTTTGGAAGAATTTTAAATGATTTTCTCAGAAACCTATCCACAATATCGCAGATTTTAACAATCCGTCGAATTTTAGAAGGAGTTCGTGCAAAAAATCTCGAGGCAACACTCTTATTTGTAGATTTCTTCAAAGCATTTGACTTCATTCACAAAGGGAAGATGAAGCAAATACTTCTAGCCTCTGGCCTCCCTAAAGAAACAGTCATAGCCATAATGATGCTCTATAAAAACACTAAGTAAAAGTTCGCTGACCGAATGGAGTCACAGTGCTCGTTGATATTATTGCTGGTGTTCTGCAAAGGGATACATTAGCCCCATATCTTTTCATAATCTGCCTAGACTATGTACTTTGAACATCGATAGATCTAATGAAAGAAAATGGTTTTACACTAAAAAAGACAAGAATCAATCAATATCCCGTGCAATATATTAAGGACGCAGACTACGCAGATGACATAGCGCTTCTGGCAAATACACTTACCTAAGCCAAATCCCTGTTGCATAGTCAGGAGCAGGCAGCAAGTGGGATTGGCCTCCATGTCAACACAGACAAACCCGAGTACGTGCGTCTTAATCAAAAATTAGACATCTGCATACTATATTGGTGGCTCTCTAAAATTAGTGGACGAGGTCACCCACCTCGGAAGCAGCATCTCATCTTCTGAAAATGACATCAGTATCTGACTATCGAGGTCATGGATTGCTATCTGTAGGTTATCGATCATATCGAATTCAACCCTATCCGATGAAATAAAACGCAATTTTTTCAAAGCAACGGTCGAGTCAATTTTACTATAGGGGTGCACGACGTGGATGCTAACAAAATGTCAAGAGAAAAGGCTAGACGGGAATTACAAAATGAGGCTACGAGCGACATTGAACAAATCCTGGAAGCAACATTCCACAAAACAGCAGTTGTACGGTCACCTACCTCTCATCTCTAAAACCATCCAAATAAAACAGGCTAATCAAGCGAGACACTGCTGGAGAGGTAAGAACGAACTCTTAAGCGGCGTTCTCCTCACGGACGTGCAAGTGTTGGACATCCAACTTGAACATATCTACAACAGCTCAGTTATGATACACGATGTAGTCAAGAGTACCAGCCAGAAGCGATGGATGATAGAGAAGAATGGTGAGAGAGAAAAAGAGAGTCAAGGAAATCCGTGCTAGCAGTAAGACATGATGATGTCGATGATATATATCTATATATATAAATATAACCCATTAATGATTTATTACTGAAACAGGGAACTCAACAAAAAGTTGCATGTCCTGGAAGCTGATATAATAACAATTTAAAAAACAACCACATTGATTTGATGTTTCTAGCTCAAAGGAAGCATTTTTACTTGACATGTTCCAAATGACCGCCATTGCACTGATGACACACCTGTATTTGTCGGGCGAAGTTGTCAATCACCCTGACGTACTCTTTTTTTCGGTATGGCACAAATCTTCTGATTGATGGCCACTTTGAATTCAGCAATGTAGATTGTGGATTGATCACATACTCGTTGGTTTTCAAGAACCCCCAGAGATTTAAAAAAAAAAAAAAGTCTTGATGGTTCAGATCGGGTGAATACGGAGACCACTTGGGTTCACGGCACCTGCTGATCGGCCGATTACAGAATCGATGTTCGAGCCACGCCATTGAGATATTGGCTATATGTGGAGTTGGTCTATCTTGTTGGAACCATTGCACATCTCGATTAACATCACGATGTATTCCAAGTGCCCTCCAGAACTGGTTTCAGCACATAAATGTAACACTCCTTTATGGCAGTCACTTCTTCATAGTCTGCGTTTTCAAACCAAAACGATCCGGTTATTCTAATGTTTTGTGATGGCCACATGATTTGTTTAATATAGCTCGTAGCATTCTTTTGCAATTGTCATCAAGCTTTTTCTCAATAGGTATAATCAGCGTCGATGTGGTGCATCTATAGAGTAGTATGGACACGACAACATTTTGGAAAAAATGCGTTAAATTTTAAATTGCAATTCTTTGGAAAGTCCAAATAAATATGGAACAAGAAAACTGACTGGCAGGCCAGAAAAATTATCACCTCAATTCAAGAGAAGAAATGCTCGTGAAGTAAAAAAGAAAACTTTGTCAACATCAAAAATATTGAAATCTCTAGTGGATGCTCCTTGCGGTACTAGAACAATTAGAAGGCATTTAAACAAAGAAAATATTAAGCATAAGAAAATAATTCATCATCCAAGGTTAACTATGAAGCACAAAGAGAAAGGACTGGAATATGTTCGTCAATATCAAACCATGAGTGCTAAAGAATGACGAAAAGCTTTTTTTCTTGGAAGAAAAGAAATTCAATTTAGACGATCCATATGGCTTTCAGAAATACTGGCACGCAAAAAATTTTCCAGAAGAAAATTATTCAACAAGGCATAGCGGAGGGGGATCTCTTATCATATGGGGGGGCTTCCCATCTTAGGGAAAAATTAAATTACAATTGTCTGTTGTATTCGACAAAAAGCAGCAGATTATGTGATGATGCTAAATGATTTATCTCTCGCACAAGAAGGGCGTCGTATATGTGGAGAATAATGGATTTTTCAGCAAGATAATGCTGCTATCCACAATGCATCAATAACAAAGAAATATTTACTTGAACAAAAAATAAGACTTCTTGGCCACCCAGTATGATTTCCAGACCTCAATCCTATAGAAAATTTGTGGAGATGGATTGTTGCAAGAGTTTATGAAGGAGGTCGACAGTACTCAGCAATTTCTGAAGTCAAAAATGTGGTCTTAGACGCATGATAAAAATACCTTCGGTTCGACTTCAGAAATTAGTTGATAGTACGTCTTGCCGAATCTTTGAGGTTATCCAAGCTAACAGTTGATCTACAAAATATTAAATAAAATAATTGCCTTTATATTCAATAGTTCTGCTCATTGGTCTTATATTTATGTCAATACAAAATTTTAAAATTAAGCATAAATGCTAATATACATTTAAAAAAAGAATTAAAATTTCTTCATATTTTTACATTTATTGTATTTATGCCTTATCTTTTATATATCTGATTTTCGTAATTCAAAAATTGTAAACAATATCTTTTTCTTCATTTTCCAGGGTGGTCTTATATTTTTGTCCAGGGGGTGTGATTTTCGTCATAATAGAGAAATATCTACTCGAATGCTTCTTTATCATTCTATATCTTCTTATGTGAGCTTATTGGATTTTACATGAACATGTCCATTTATTGGCTTTAAATTCTGTATAAATTTTGTATTTCAAGACAGAATATAAGTTATATAAATTCTTATTTCTAGTCAGTACGAACTGACAAAATGTTGAACACAGAAAAATTTAAATCAAATTTATCTAATTTTTAAAACAACAGATTTTTTTCTAAGTTTTCACTGTCCAAGATTAGAGGCCAATGTGTGTAATACATAAATGATTTCTTCCACGATGACCAACGTATCAGCAAAAAGAAAGAAAGGAAAACGATAAAAATTAGCACATTTTTTTCATGAAGTCATTGCAATTGTCTATAGTTAAAATTATTGCACATACTTGATTCATAATTTTTAGTGCCATAGAAAAGTCTGCGATACTTTCACCACGGAATATAATCTTGCCCAGTCGGCTAGGGCTGTAGAATACACCGACAGCATCTCTGCGGAGGGGCAAGACCACCACCCAGTAGGTGTCCTGGAGATGACACTAAGCAATCTGATGGTAAGTTCCAGTAATGCTGGGGCTTTGGATGATGTGGAGTATCCCTTTATTGCCATTGCTCCCAGATCCATTCTGGCCCGGCGTGGTAGGAACTGAACGGGCCCTATCTATGGGTTAAATAGAACTAACTGCATACTTATGCTAAACTGAATTGTTTGACAAAACTAAATAGCTTGAAATAGAAATGCCTTTGACAATTAAACCGTACTTTTATTTAAACTGCGTGCTTATGCTAAACTGAATTGCTTTAAATGGAACTGTTTTTGACATTGAAACTCTACTTACACTATAAAGATTAAAACTTTATAGTTTAATATAGAACTGTTTTGAAATTTAACTGTGTGTAAAGAAAATCTGTACTTATACTAAATTGAATTAGCTAAATAAGAACTGCCAGACTAAACTGAATAGCTTGAAATAGGAATTTTTTTCACAATTAAACTATTCTTACATTTAAACAACGTTCTAATGCTAAACTAAATTGTTTGAAGTAGAACTATTTTGATAAAAATAGCCTTGGCGTTAAATAACCCACGAAGGTTGATATCCCAAAAACCCAAACAACCAACCAACGGAATATAATTATTTGTTTCCACGTTAAGCTGCTAGTCCCCAATAAAATAAAATCGCTCTGAAAATGCTTTTCATTGAAATACAATTCTTGTTTCCACCAGAATGTTTGCTCTCCACAAAATTGCTTCTATAAGGATGTGCTTGTTTTCTGTGCTTCTTTTTAGGGAAATATGTAAATCTTTCCGTCAAATAATTTTACAAACAGAACAATGGACTCACCAGACAAGATATTTTCATTGTCTATCATGTTCCATTGATTATGAATGAACTACCCTGCCTCTAATTGTGGCTGGCAAA
This sequence comes from Sepioteuthis lessoniana, assembly GCA_963585895.1. Lineage (NCBI taxonomy): Eukaryota > Metazoa > Mollusca > Cephalopoda > Myopsida > Loliginidae > Sepioteuthis > Sepioteuthis lessoniana. The sequence goes on along the minus strand of CAUZXS010006764.1, from coordinate 87,410 downwards.
AAATTAATATTCACCAACCAAAGGGAAAAAAAAAAGATTAAAGCTAAAGAAAGAAAGAAAGAAAGAACTAGAATAAGATTAAAGCAATGAACGAAATAGATTTATAAAGAATAATTGAAAGGAATAGATTTAGAAAGAAAGAAATTTAAAAAAGACACAAACAAACAAACAAGAAAGAAAGAAAGAAAGAAAGGAAGGAAGAAAGGAAGAAAGATCTAGATTCAGAATTAAGCAACGAAAGAAATATATTTAAAAAATGATTAAAAGAAATCAGTTAAAAAAGAGAGAAATTAAAAAAGAAACAAACTAGCATAAAACCCTATAAGCAAACAGATTAAGAAAGAAAGAAAAGAAAGAATGGATTAGTTTAAGATATAAATAGTTTAAATTAAGAAAGAAAGAAAGAAAGAAAGAAAGAAAGAAAATTGGGTCTCTGTGTGATGTGAACAAGTGTGGGGAAACAAATCTTGTTGTGGATTACACCACGGCATCAACACGATATAAGATTTTATATTAGCCAATCGACACTTATAATAAGAACGCAGTTTGCAGCCCTTTTTTTGTATTTTTGTTTTTCTTTCCATCTCTTTTGGTTTATGAAACTTTTGGATTTCTTTCATTGCTATAGATCCTAGAAAGGTTTAAGAAAGAAATTCCGTACACTCCTTATCGTTCTTTACTTTGCCTTTCTTTTTTTTTTTCTTTTCTTTTTAATAGGAGCCGACACCATTTGACAGATTCCAGACTACATTGTCCGAGAATCTTAGGGCTACGGTTTAACCATTACTTTGAAAACACAGCTCGTTTTTAACACTGAACAACTGTAAGATTTTTTCGTTTTGTTTTCGATTTCCAAAAGAAACCTATTTTCCGACTTTCTTTTGACTCACCCATTTTTCTTTCTCGTCCATTCTTGGCGTCTCTTTTGAAGAATTCTTTCTTCTTTTTTTTTTTTTTTTTGTCATTTACACCTTTCTTCTCGGTGTCCTTTCTCTTCTGTTTTTGTCGTCTCAACTCTCGACGGCTTTTGCTTATTCCGTTGTTTAGCGTCTCTCGCCATTTAGACATCGTCCTTTCATGTTGGAAATGTTTTATTTGTCTTTTCTGCTCGCATATCTCTATTTTTCTTTCTTTTCCCTTTGACGTAGATTTTGCCTTGCATTCCTTCATCTTTACTTCATTCATTTCGGTTTTATTTTGTTTTTTTTTTTTTGGAGGAGGGGATTTTTTTTTTGTTTTACTTCTTGTTTTTTTGCCTTTTTTTTGCTTTTGTGTGTGGGGGGGTCTTTTTTAAAATGATTTCTTCCTACATCTATTTCTTTCATTATTCCTTAATCTATTTCTTTCGTTTGCTATTTCTAAATCTTTTACTTTCTCTTTCCCTTGACCTATTTGTGTTTCCTTCTTTCTTCATTAATCTATTCTTTCTTTCTTTCTTTCTTTCTTTCGTTCGTTCGTTCATTCGTTCGTTCGTTGTTTTTTCGTTCGTTTATTGTTAATTTATTTCTTTCGTTATTTCTTTCTTAATTTCTTTTTTTCATTCGTCCTTTCTCAACATGTTTCTTTCTTCTTTCTGTTAGCTATTTCTTTCTTTCTTTTTTTTCTTAATCTATTTCTTACATCATTTTTAATGTATTTCTTTCATTCTTTTTCTAAATCATTTTTTTTTAAATTTCTTATTCCTTATTCTGTTCTTTATTTTTTAATAATTCATTCTCTTTCTTTGTATCTTTTTTCTTTCCTAATCTTTTTTTCTTTATTTTTTTCTCTTAATGTATTTGGGTTTTTTCTTTTTCGTTCTATATTTCCTTCATTCTTCTTTAAACTATTTTAATTTCTTTCTTTCTTTTTTCTTTCTTAATATTTTTCTTTATTTTTTTCTCATAATGCATTTGGGTTTTTTCTTTTTCGTTCAATATTTCCTTCATTCTTCTTTAAACTTTTTTAATTTCTTTCTTTCTTTCTTTCTCATCTTCTTTTTTCTTTTTTTTTTCTTTCTTTCTTCCTTTCTTAGTCTCTCATCTCCTTTCTTTCTTTCTGTCTTTCTTTCTTTCTGTCTTTCTTTCTTTCTTTCTTTCTTAATCTTTGTCTCTCTCTTTTTTTCCTTTATCTACTTCCTTTTCATACTCTTTTTCTTTATTCTTTTTCTCAATCTTTTCATTTTGTTATTTCTTTTTTAGCCTGTTTCTTTCATTATTTCCTTTTTAATCTATTTCTTTCATTCTTCTTCAATAATCATTCTGTATTCTTCCTTTTCTTTCCTCTGGTTTGTGAATATCAATTTTTCGCCAGCCCCAATTAGAGGCAAGGTTGTTCATTCACAATCAATGGAACATGATAGACAATGAAAATATCTCGTCTGGTGAGTTCATTGTTCTGTTTGTTAAATTATTCGACAGAAAGACTTACATATTTCCTAAAAAGAAGTACAGAAAACAAGCACATCCTTATAGAAGCAATTTTGTAGAGAGCAAACATTCTGGTGGAAGCAACAACTGTATTTTAACAAAGACCATCTTATTTTGGGAGCATGTAATCATAAAAAAAAGATACGGAAGCGTAACGGTTATCGTCGTGGGAAGTGAACACGGTGAACCAAGTTCAAATGCTAAAAGTATCTGTTTACGTGTCCTTTCATGCTCTTGGGAAAGGCACGAATATTTTGCTTTCCGTTATGGATGATAAGTAGGGTATATCGGACATTTTAGTCATTTTACAAGAACTGCTTGTAGAGAGGGAAAACTAAATTCAGATCACCTCTACTCCGCTGAAAAATTGTCCTTGTGTCGCGTCCTGTTTGTGGAGTGTGAACGCATACTTATAAAATCTAGCTTTTGTCTGATTGAAAGCTTAGTGGGAAAGATGAAACAAAGTATTTCGAAATAGCAAAGGATGCCTTGAAAAGAGACATTTAAAATTCTGATGACCTAATAAGATTGAGCGTCTGGCGTCTGGTACAGAGAAAAATGTTCATCACTGAGCCGGCCAAGATACTTGGTGGGATTATAATCTTGTCACATGCGACAACTGATAGAGTATTTTTCGATCATTACTATGTAGATTTTTCATTTGTTTGTCTTGATCATCAGACTTATTTCTTAGTATATATTTGAGGGTACTAAAATTATTTTCGTAAAAACAGACTCTTTCGAATCACAATAAGTATTATTAACCCAACCACAGAGGCTTTAAAATAACAAACCGCTATGTCAAATCGATTCAGCAATATAGTTGTATATATTTACCCACCACTGTGCACTGGATGGACGTGATACTAGACTATTTTTCAGCGAAGTTTAACAGGTTTCGATTCGGAGATTTTCCTTCTCTTAGACCAGTTGTCATACCAAACTTAAAGAACTCTGTCTTACTACTTTTTACCCATAACTGCAGGGAGAATAGTTAGATTAATATCATTGCCAAAGCTTTTAATGCTATGTGAAATGTAGTCGACCTCGTCTAGGATTTGAACCCGAGTCGCTCTGTCCATTTCCACCAACAAAAACCATTACACCACGGGCACCTCCCTAATTCGGCAATGTAGTGGGTTTGATTCTTACTGGGTGTCCTGCTATTGTTTCTTTGTTCCCTATTAAACGTAGCAAATATTGGCAATGATTGAAGCATATCATAAGCATCTAACCTTTTTTTCTTACCTTTTCACAATGGAGCTTCTTTCTTGCGCATACCTGAATACAATGAATCTATTATTAAACTGCCAAATTCAGTCTTCTTATGTAATTATATTGTATCAAGTAACAGCAATAATAATAATAATAAGGTGACAATTATATCAATCTTGATTGGTGCTTTTGGTACAGTAACTAAAAGATTATTAAAGACTTGGAGGTAGGAGAACGAGTGGAGATCATCTAAACTACAACATTATTGAGAACGGCCAGAATACTAAGAATAGTCCTGGAGACTCGAGGAAACTTGCTGTCACTCAAACTCCAGTGAAAGACCACCAGCTAAAACTGATGTGAAAAACTCTGAAGGAATAATAATAATAATAATAAATTCTTTGCATTCATTTCATTGATTTCAAATATCGCTGTCCTAATTCAAACAATTTAGATAATTTTATGGTTTCGAGTATTTCTATATCATCATCATCATCATGTCGTGCTGGTAGCACGGATATCCCAGACCCTCTCTCGCCACTTTTCCCTATCGTTCATCGCCTCAGGCAGGTCTTCTGGACAACATCCCGTATCCTCACATTGTTCCTGAATGTATGTTCGAGCTGGTCGACCTGCTTTTGCACGGCCATGTGTGGGGGTCCACAAGAGTACATCAATTATGAGTTAGTCACTGCTTCTCCAGCAGTGTCCTGCATGTCTGGTTCGTCTAACTTGAATAGTTTTCGTGATAGGAGGCATGTGGCCGTACAGTTGGTGTCTTGTGGGGTGTTGCCGCCAGGACTTTGTCAAGATTACTCGCAGCATTCTTGTGTAATTGCCGTCTAGCTTCTTCTCCAGCCGTTTTGTTAGAGTCCATGTAGTGCATCCATATAACAGTATCGATGCGACCGCTGTCTGGAAGAAACTTGCATACATCCATATACTTTTAAGTATTCTGATTCAATTCTAATAAATTGCACATAGGCTATTGGTTTCATATATTTTGAAGAATGGTACGGTTTCAAATAACTTATAATAATCCTTTGTAAAGACTGATACAACCGTTGGCAAAAATTATTGAATTTACAAATTTAGATGTTACTTCGTTATTTTTTCATTGATATCAAATAAACTTATTAAAGAGAAGACGCTAAACATTTTTTATTTAAGAGTTGAACCTTCTGGCTTCATAAAATAGTCCTTAACAAACTAGATGAAATCATTTTAATTAATAAATAGCTAAATAGCTAAGTTAGACTCTCAGATTAGCAATAGAATTAAATACTGAATGCATCATTAATTAGCATGCACATTCTTTAAATATATATTTGAATTAAAAAAAAAAATGAAATTGTTAATGACAAATTAAGCCCCGTCTCTTCCGCATGGCGTTTAAATCCCCCATGTAGCACGATGGTTGCAACACCCAACATAGCATTCCAACAGCCCACGTGACACCATGTTTACAACGTCCAAAAACTTTGAACATTCATTACCGACTTCATATAAAAAAAAGTCTCTGATGATGAAGTTTTTACTTCGAAATCAATTAGACCCGAATAATCATTTTGCATTGCTCTAGCCCTAAAAAAAATACAATACCATAAACTAAAATGATATGTGCAACGCTCCAAGCAAATTATAAAATACTTTAATTAATAGTATAAATTATTTTTCTTGCCATGAAGGGAAAATATAACTGAATGACCCAATTTTGAGGAAAAAGTTAAGGAATCATTTTGTAATTTGCATACCTAAAACGAATATCAACAGGAGCTAAGACATGCAAATCGGCTGATTATTAAAAGACTGTTCTTGCAGACATCAACATACAGTAAAACCCAACTAAGTGAAAGGAAAAATGGTCCCAAAAAAGATCTGTCAATTGAAACAGTGGAAAGGATCGTGACTAATGAAGGTAATAATCCATGCTGGAGTCTGACGAAAGACAAAGGCTGTAACCAGTTGACTGTGTCTAAAGTTTCGATCAAATATGAAATAAATGGGGCCGTTAAAATAAAAATACTGGTATACAGCAAAAAAACACCAAAGTCTCGGGATAAAAAATTCAAAGTAATGTGCTACAAAATAAAAAAAAAATGTACGAAAAATGTGTGGAAACAGAGGGATCAATGTGTAATATAGATATGAGGAATAAAAAATCCATAACACTTGGTTATAAAGATATAACTCTCACACTTGAAATGGGACCAAGCTTCTCTAGGTGTGTGAGAGACTGAAATAGACTGGGAGGTGAAGACAGACTGCTATAATAACCCATTACTTCTTAGCCGCTGTGTGTTATCTTCAAGGCCTTACATCTTCTTTTCCGACGAGACGTACTCAACTGGTCCGAGCCCGGGTGCCGTTTGGCCAGACCTGCGGCCGTGGTTCTCTATCTGCTGACTGCTGCAAGCTGAGTCTGACACACTGAGTTCGACACAAGAATGCTGAGTGCAATCCTGAACAAGTCCTGGCAGCAACACCCCACAAGACACCAACTGTACGGCCACCTGCCCTCTATCACGAAAACTATTCAAGTTAGATGAACCAGACATGCAGGACACTGCTGGAGAAGCAGAGATGAACTCATAAGAGATGTACTCTTATGGATCGCCACACATGGCCGTGCAAAAGCAGGGCGACCAGGTCGAACGTACATTCAGCAGCTATGTGAGGATACAGGATGTTGTCCTGAAGACCTACCTAGGGCGATGAACGATAGGGAGGAGTGGCGAGGGAGGGTCAAGGATATCCGTGCTACCAGCACGATATGATGATGATGATGATGATCTCATACAAATGATTTGTACACAGTAATATAGTTTCAAGTATTTTAAGCAATTGCAAGGTTTCCAGTAAGTAAAAGTAGTAAAAACAAGGCAGGGTCATATTGCCACTGTATGGATAGATGGCAAAAAGCCTTACGATTTGATCAGGCAATATTAGATGATAAGATGTCAGAAAATGCTCACGATGTTAGAGTAAATCCTCAAATACTTTTGCCCAGTCAGCTGGGGCTATAGAATACACTGACTGCACTTCTGCAAATGGATAATATACTCTTAATGAGTGTCCGGGATATTATACAAAACCATCTGAGGGTGAGGTTCCTGTAATGCAGGAGCTTAATGGAATACAGAGTATCCCTTCATTGCCATCGCTCCCATATCCACTTTGTCCCAGAGTGGTAGCACCTTATAGGGTCCTATCTATGGGTCAAATAGAACTAAATTGTCTACTTATACAAAACTGAGTTACTTGAAATAGAACTGTTTTGACATTTAACTGTGTGTGGACAAAAACTATACTCATACTAAACTGAATTGTTTGAATTAGAATTGTTTAACTAAACTGAATAGCTTGTAATCTAAAAGTTTTTTTTTTAATTAAATTGTGTACTTATGCTAAAGTGAATTGTTTGAAATAGAACTGATTATTTGTATAAAAATGGATTTAGCGTTAAATAACCTACAAAGGTTGGTATGCCATAAAACCAAAACAACTAGCCAACCAACCTAAGCTTCATCACGAGAGTTAAGAAAAACTGGAAAGCCAAACAAGCAGAAAATTCCAAGAGGCATTTTCCAATATTTATTATTGCTATGGTGTCACTAAGAAAATGCAAAAGAGGCTACAAATTTACAAAGTCGCGAGGAAAGATAATCTTTTTTATGTATATGGGTGATATTAAGATATTCGCCAAGAATGAAAAATAACTAGAAACTTAAGTATAAACAATAAGAATTTACAGCCATGATATGGGATGAACCTTTCAGATTAAACAATGCGCCATGTTAACAATAAAATACAGAAGGGTGAAAGAAAATTAACGGAAACATTATAATTTCCAAATTAGATAAAGAATCAGAATACTGGGAAAAAATAAAACAACATATACGTAGGAATTTTAGAAGCTGATACCATCAAGCAAACAAAGTGTTGTGTTCTGGGTAGTAAACACAAGTAGTAGTAATAATAAGACAAACCACGATATGTGAGGTAAATGGCTATATTTACAGGAAAGAGTATTTACAAGAGAGAGACTGTTTGTAATAAGAACATAGGATTAGTGATGGAGTAATGATATACTTCAACAATAGGAACAGCTCTTCTAGTCTGACTCGTAGGCTTATTTTATTTCTTTGTAAATAAATACAAAGAAGGCACAAGGCCTTAAGGTTTTTGGGGAGGGGAAGGGAGCGGTCTTGCTTTTCTATGTATTCTAAAGGGAGCCTAGCTAGCCACATTCGCCGACCCATTCAACAGTACAATATATAACCATTCATCCTTCATCATGTGCGCAGCAGATACCAAAATACCACATTTGCTCTATGATAAAGCCTACTTAAAACCTTTAAGTGGTATATGATTTTTATTTACAAAATATGATTTATGTACAGTGAAGTGATGGGAATGGGAGAAAAAACCCCGAAAAATAAATATACAAGAAAGAAAACAAGGAAAAAATTCCCCATTTGGTTTCCCTCCCATCCCCCCGTCTATAAGATTTGGAGGCCGACTGTTTTCCGGATCGAAAGAAACCGGAAACAAGCCGGACCTACCCTAGGTGGGGCGGGAATCCTAATCTACAGAGATAAAAGAAATAAAGGGTCGGGCGCGGTATGGGTCGATAGAAACAGATAATATGATTTTTTTACATATGAATGTTCAAGATCTTCAATAAAAGCGGGCTGGGATTCGGGTTGAGGTTCAAAAATAATAGGGAGGGGGAAGATCTTGAGAAACTAACGACTAGATGACGGGGACAATGACACACAACATACTGCTAACTAGGTTACAAGGGGGAAAAACAATTCTACTTACCAGGGATGGGGTCCTTAAGGACCCGTACCGTAGACACCATTGGCCGGCAGAGGAGGGAAGGATGACTCCAACGTTGGCCCCTTTCGTACAACCAGGCTCGCTGCAGTCACCCACCTTTTGCTGAATGTTATGCGATCCAAGCGTTTTCTATCGCATCTGATTTTGACCCTCAGCTGATGCCGAAAGTACAAAACCAGATCACGATGAGAAAAGCTTGCATCGTCATACAATCCCTTGTTTCGCGTCGTCCAAATCACCATTCGGGCTACAGCTAGGATCGCGAGAAACACCACACGCTTCTCACGATGAAACGGAGGAAGAACGTTGTCTACGACGTAACCAACGTCGAGCAGCACACGCTTTTTGGGTTCGATGCGAGCCGTCTACTCCCCGACGTGATCCCAAAACGGGCGGACTCGCTCGCAGTAGTAGAAGGCGTGCTCAGCCGTTTCTTCCAACCCACTGCTGCAGCGAGAGCAATCAGGCATGTCTGCCAGGCCCGCCTTGTAGTTCAAGTCACGAAGGGGCAACGCATTCCGTGCAAGTCGCCAGGTGAGCGAGAACTCGGAGTTGTTCAAGAAGCTCGATCCTGGCGCCCAATTACTGTGAGAGTGGATCTCCTCCGCCGTCCAGCCATGCCGCTCGCTGAGAGGATCAGAAGCGGAACCCACCACTAGCTCCCGATACAGTTCCTTCCGAGGCCATGAAAGGTCACTGGACCCAAGAAGGTTACGAAGGGCCTTTCGGCACTCGCAGACAAACAGTGCTTCGCCCAAAAGGCCTACGTCGACCTTCAGCCTTTGGGTCTGAGTTGAGGCGAGGAAAAGTCCGACTCGCCTTTCGTCTCCACACTGAGTCCCCCGTCAAGACACGGCCCAGATATGCAAGTCTTTCAGCAAGCCAGTGGCTCTCCAGATCAGGCATACCCAGACCCCCGTTGCGAGTACGTTGGATACAGACCTGCCTACGGACCATCAGCCTTGCACCTCCCCAGAGCAATCTGGAGAGGGATCGTTGCAGTGCCAACCGATGTGCCTTAGGCAGAGGAAGTACAGCCAATCGGTAAAGGATCAAGGGGAAGACGTACGCGGCGGACGACTCAGCCCTGCCCTTTAAGGACAACTTCCTTGAAAGCCAGATTCCCACCTGAGCATTCACCTTAGTATGTACCTCCGACCAATTTCGCTCCAGTTGGAGGTCGGGCCCAAACCACACCCGAGGATGCGGATGGGTCCGTCACTCCAGCGGAAGGGCCCTGGAAGAGTATTGCTACCCCTCCAAGCACCAAGCCGCAAACCTTCGCTTTTGTCAAAATTGACCTTGGCCCCTGCAATCCACTCATACTCAACAACCGCCTCTTTCACAGCCTCTATATCCTGGCGGCGGGATACAAACACTGTGACGTCATCAGCGAACGCGGAAACTCTGGCCGCAAGGCGGCCAACGAATGGGATACCGCGCAGTGCCAGACTTGTCCCCTAATCCCTAAGCCTGCGCAGGAGGGGCTCCAACGCGAGGACATAGAGAAGAGGAGACAGAGGGCAGCCTTGCCGGACCGAACGCTCGATCGGGATCACCCCAAACGCCTTCCGTTCACCTGCACCACTGCCTGAGGGTTGTGGTACATCATGCTAATCCATCTGTGGAACTCCGGTTTGAATCCGGCAGTCTCCAAAACAGACGCCAAGAACCGATGGTCAACCCTATCGAAGGCCTTGGACTGATCTAGACTGATCAGCGTGGCCTCGGTGTCGTCTTTTATCCCCTCTAGGACCTCGCGAATCAAGTGCAGGTTGTCCTGGATCGATCTTCCCTTCACAGCAAAGGCCTGTTCGGGGCCGATCAGATCGCTAATGACAAGCTGTAAACGATTCGCTAAGACCCGGGCCAAAATCTTTAACTCTGTGTTAAGCAGAGTTATGGGCCTGTAATCATCTAAACCCTCCCAAACATGCCTGCCACCTTTCTTCAGCAATGTGATCACGCCCTTAGTAACGCTACCAGGGATGGCTCCCTGGGCGAACCAATGGTTGAACATATCCGTCAGAATAGGCACAAACATGTGCGACATCCTCAAGTACACTTCGTAGGGCAAACCATCTAGTCCCGGCGACTTGTTCAGGCCGACCTGCTTCAACGTATCACGGACTTCGCATTCAGTAACCACACCCTCGCAGCTAGCCGCTTCAGCCGCCCCAAGGCGGGGGAAGTCAGCGAGATAGCTACGAAACTCCCGGAGCAGGAGATCAGTGCAGCGGGCAAAGTGATCCCGAAAGTGCGCCCGAAAGGCGTCACGTATCTCACGACCCGATCGCAGCAGACGCCCGTCCGGGGTCTTGACAGATGCGATGTACCGATCGGGGAACCTTCGCACTACTTCTTCACGCGCAGTCGCGTTCGATTTCACAGCTTCGTTGAGAACTCTTTTTAGCCTAGATCTAACTACTGATCCCTTGTAGCGCTCGCTACTCTCACGCTCAAGGTCCCTCCTAGCTAGCTCTACACCTAGGGAGTCCCCCCCCAGCCACCGCCCGGGAAAGTCTATCATCTATAGATTTCGCCTCCGCGGTCCTATCTAAGTTGAGCTGTCGACCGTACTTGGTGGCGAAATCTCTAATCCTATGCTTAAGAGAAACCCACCACCTATTCCCGGTAACCTCCCCCACTAACGCCCGCTGAATTAGGGATTCTAGCCGATCCCGGAAGGCCCGTATCTCCAGTAAGGAGGTATTGAACTTCCAGTAACCGGCTAGACTAGGCCTATTTGCTAACCGCAGACTGACTCTAATAAGTTTATGGTCAGTCCACGCTATCAAGTGGAACGTGGGACAACTAACAAAATCAATGTCAGCTCTTCTCACTAACACTCTGTCCACGTAGGAACCTACTTTGGCAGTGGGCGATCTATCTAGCCACGTCCACATCTCCCGCCCTGGGTGATCAAGACGAAACCTGTCGACGAGGCCGTGACGAGTCACGAAGCCGACAAGGCTGCTTTCACACCTTCCCAATCTGTTAGCTCCCCGCCCGACCTTATCTACCTTGGGATCAAGGATCGCATTCCAATCACCAATTAAGACTAGCTGCTTCGTATCGTCCAGGAACGGCGCCAACCGACGAAAAAAATAAATCCTCTACGCAGCGATATTGGACGCATAAACTGCAACCAGACGAAACTTGAAACTTTTCACAGCAACATCGGCCACGACCAACCGGCCCCCGTCACCTGCAAAAACAACGTCAACATCAGCATCAAGGCTGCGTCCAACTAGCAAAGAGACTCCAGCGCTGGTGCGGCTGCCGTATGCTGAGAAAACGTTAAAATCGCTTTCCAGCACCCGACAGTCGGCACCGCAAGTGAAGTGAGTCTCCTGCACTGCAGCAACATCCACTCCGAGGTTCTTGAGTTCAGCAAGCAAGCGCGTACACTTTCTTGAATCCCTCAGTCCCCTCACATTCAAACTGACAAGGTTTAAAGCCATCAATCCAACTTACCTTACTCAGTGTCGACTACGGGCCGGAAATCCTTCGGGGTGAGGATGCCGACGGCTTGACGCAGGGAACCGGTGCCGAGCTCAGTGTTAACTCGGTCGTCCCTGGTAATTCCCCCGACATCCATGGGGTACCTCAGCTTTAGGGACCTATAAAATGATGGGTGAACTAAAATCGGGACCCTGCCCGAACAAAAAGGAAGCATTTTTTGAGGGAGGAATGCTCCAATTCCGCCAGCCTTAAATCCGCACAGCTGGCTTCCTGAATGAAGCGCCACAGCTCCCTTGTACGGGTACCAGCTGCGCGAACAAAGGTGGTCACCTTGGCTGCATCCCTAAACAAGTATGGGTTTGATATGGATTTTTCATTTATGGATTTGAATGAAAATAATGGTTTCAGAATTGTCTTTAATTGATGATCTGTGATTTTAGATGGGTCTGGTTCTGAACAAACGGTGATTTCAATTAATGGTTTTCGAACTTCATTTGTTGCTGAATGAGTTCTTGTCTGTGTGGGTGATGGTGATTGTCCAATTCTGTTTACTGATCTGGATCGGGAGAACATTTTGGGAGTGGTGATTGGAGAGAGAGAAGGAAGAATTGGTAGGAAGGGGGGGGGTTCTTTTTGTATATGTTGAGCTAGGGAGTGGAGGATTTGCGCTGGGCGTTGTGGGTTATTCTGTATGATTGGTGATGGTCCTTGGATTTTTTTCTGTGGGTTTCTGGGGTTGAGTGGGCATGGGTTGTTGTGGTTTTTGTTTTTCTATTTGTGGTTGTTGTTTCTTTGGTTTTGGTGTACACTGCTTTTTCTCCCCATCCTTGTCTGAATCCCCACTGTCTCTTCTCCTTTTTAGATTAAAGGGTGTTTCCATTTCTTCTGGTTGGTTTTTGTTTTTCTTTTTTATTGGTGTCTCTGTTGTTGCTGGTGCTGCTGCTGCTATTTTAGTAGTAATAGTAGTTATAGTTTCTGTTGTTTTTGTTGGGGATGTTTTTTTCTTTTTGCCCCCTTTTACTAGGGTCCACCCTTCTTCTTTATCGGGTTGGACCCCTGTTTCCGTGTTTGCATTGATGTTTTTCTTGGCTGCTGTAGTAGTAGTCGTAGTTGTTTTCGTAGTGGTATTCATTGTATCGTTGGCGGTGGTAGTCGTTTTGTTTGTGGCGATGGTGGCTTTCTGAGGGCAGGACCGCGAGAAGTGTTCTAATTGCTTGCAATACCAGCAAAGTGGTTTCCTGCCCTCTACGATGACTGTCGTTGTTGTGTCTCTGTACGATATTATGTGAGGTATTGTGTTGAACCGTCCCCTATCTAGTATCATGGTGAATAAAAAATCACCGTATGCCGTGCCATGCGCTGATTTGATTTGCATATAGTCCTCTACGCCACCGTATGAACTTAGATAGGCGGCGATGACGTCTCCATTAAGTTGCATCGACACGTTACATACGGTGACATTTATTCTTCTTTTTCCTCTATATTCTGGCTGAAGCCGGAAGTACTTCGTAGTTATATTATGTGTAGCCAGTTTCTTAGCGATTTCTTCGGATGGGAGCAGGACATCCCAGGTAGCAAAACTCCTTCGGTAAAATACTTACCTGGGATGCCTGCAGTTTGGAGCAATTCCTCAAATGATTCCTTTTTGAGGCCAGCCAGTCTCCTGGTCCTTAAATCTGTCACTACGAACGACAGAGTCTTAGGCTCTACAGCCTCTACCAATTCAGGTATGGGTAAAATTTCGTTCTCTTTGAAATACTTTGCGTATTTCCTGACTCTGTCGTTCTCGTAGTCTTCTGGTGTTTTCTTCTTTTTTTGTAATTGCGACGACCAGGAGACTGGCGTTGCCGGTGGTTTTTGTGCTGGTTGTATGGCCGATGAAGATAATGATAAATCTTCCGGCTTCGGGGAGGGTTCCGTGTTAATAAATATGTCCTGTGATAAATTCATCTCGTTTGGAATCCGAGATGTTTCCCCCATAGTTGCGTTTTAAAAGGGCGACTAGGGGGAATGGTGTTTAAAATGCGAATGGACTTCAACTAGTGAAATGAACGTTGGATGAAAAAATGGCGGTCGTTTTGTTTTGTTTTGTTTTAGTAAAACAATGAAGTCGAGTCGAGGTTTGACCCTCCTCACACACAAACAACAATAACAATTGTTTGAGGGGGGTCACGAAGCTGTAACAATAATAACAAAATAACAATAGATTTTAACAATAATAAACACTTACTTTTTCAAGAACAAACGTAAATAATCCAAAAGGACGTGTGGGCTTATCGCCAGACTAATCTCCACTACTGCCACAATGGCAGATGGAACAGCTCATTATGCTGAAAAGGTAGATGATACCCAACACAAAAATAAAAGAAAAATGAGCAAGGAACGTCTCTGAAAAACAAGAAAATTTAATAAAATCAAACTCTGCGACAGAGCTTTCAATAGAGGAATAAATACCTGGACAGTCGACTTTGTTAGACACTCTGGACCATTTCTAAAATGGTCACGAGACGAACTCGGACATATGGACAAAAAAACAAGGAAATTCATGAGAATGCACCTGACGTTATACTAGGGGAATGCCATAGACAGGTCAACACCAGGAATAATAATAATAATAATAATAATAATATGTGAGGATATTTGCTGTCTTTTAAACACCAATGAAACCCCACCAGCAAAACGCTGGGGTGAATAATTCGTAAGGAATGAAACAATATTCATTATGTTAAAATATATTAATATGATTTCAATTATATTCATCTCATATCAATAATTTTCAAATATATTTATTTGACCCTTACATAAAACTCTAACTGCTGCAGCCCAGTCGACCTGGGCTATAGAATACACCGACTGCATCTTTACAGAATGGTAAGACTCCCCAACGAGAGTCCAGAATATGACTTTGAACAATCAGATGTTCAGGATCTAGTACTACTGGGGCTTTGGGGAGTGAAGAGTACCCTTTCATTGCCATTGTTCCCTGGTTCACTGTGAACTGGAGTGGTAGCACTTGAAATGGTCCTATCTATGGGTCAAATAGAACTGTTCGACGATTTAAACTGAAAGCAAATTTATGCTAAATTGAATTGCTAGAAATAAAACTATTTGATTTGAACTGTGTTGTTGATTTTTGTTTACAAATCATATATATCAAATATATATTTATGAACCGAGTTTGGCATTGCGAAAAATCTATAATGATGAATATGTCATAAAACCAAACCAAACGCAAATCTTTACTGCTGGGTATTTTGCATTAATTAAAAAACAATGATATCAGAAGTTGATTTTCAAATCATATGAATTTTCTTAGTTAGATGATTGGTACGATACAATCTTACTCCCTTTTTCTTTTAGTTCACATTATGCAGGAATTGGCTTATAATCAATCTGTATAAACAGCTAATCAATCGTAATGAACTAAGCTTTTTGCAGAGATGTGGTACAAGCCCGTATGAATACGATACTCATTGAGACTCGAACTCAATCCTGTAGGTTTGTTAGTACTATCTTGCTAACCATTCCACCACCCTCTGTGCCCTAAACAGCTAATCAATATGTGGGTGATATTCATATTTACCAACCCCTCCGCTCGGACAGGATATGACACAAGGTCAATTTTTAAGCGGAGTTTAACAGGTCTGAATTCAGAGTTTTTCTTTCTCATAGACTAGTTGCCTCACCAAGGCTGATGAACCCAGTCTACCCTACTATTTATCTATAGCTGGAGGGAGAATTATTGGATTCATACCTTTACCAAGGATATTAGGGCTATGTGAAATGTAATCGGTCTCGTCCAGGATTTGAACTCGTGGGTGATATTAGCGCCTATTTCGTTCCAGCTTGAGTAGTCAATGTTCGGACATAGTTAGAATTCTTCATTTTGAATCCGGATTTTCACAGAAGGCAGATACATGGAAGAAAATAGACTTAAAATGACATGTATCCATCGGCGTTTGAAATGAAAATAATAGACATAACTAGAACGGTAAATTACTGGGATTTTATTTATTTATACATCTTTTATTCATTTTATTTCATTCTATCTATTTGTTTATTTTTAGCTCTTACTATCCGGATAGCCGAAGAGAAATGAAAATGGATAAACCAATGGTAATCGCTTTCTGCTTTCAAATGTCGTTCACTTCATATATTTTGATTGTGGACTTCTTGTCGACTTCTCTCACTAAAGGCCATAAACGGTTTGATATTTACAGCGGCCAACAGAGTCACCCGGTTGGATCCTTTCGAATGAAAGACGCACTTTTTCCAACACAGAAACTCTTACAAAGACTGGCAAAAAAGGTTAAAGAATAAGAAAAAATCTTATAGCCTTCTTTGCGACTCTGAGATGGACAATAATTTGGAAGCGAATCGAAGAATCATTCTATCCGGCAATCAAGACAGGTAACAATCTGGACGTCTTTACAAAAAATAAAAAAAAAAGAAGTTTTATTGCATTATTCAATGTTTAAACGCTTTCTTCTTTTTCATGATCGATTTTATGTAACAATTTATTCATTTATTGTCTTTCAGTTTTTTTCTTACTTTTCTCTTCTTCTTACTCTTTTTTCATCTTTCATTTTTCTTTCGTTTTACCTTTTTTTTTTTATTTCTCTCATTTTTATATATTCCTTTTCTTTTCTTTTCTTTTCTTTTTTTTTTTTTTTGCTGCACTTCCTTTTTTTGCTTTCTTATTTTTCAACATTTTCTTTTTATTTATTCTTTTTTTCTTACTTTGTTGTTTTTTTATTTTAGAGTCCTTTCTTCCCACATTTCTTTCTTTTCTCGATTTCTTTCTTCCCTTTTGGTTTTCTTTTCCTTTTTTTTATTTTGATTTCTCTCATTTCTCATTATTTTTCCGTTTTCTTTTCTTTTTTTTATGTACTTCATTATTTCATTTTTCCTTTTTATTTCCTTTTTCTCCTTTTATTTTCTTATTCTTTCTTCCAAAATTTTCATTTTTTCAAATTGTCTCACATTCTTTTTCGTTCTTTTTCTTTCTTTCTGCATTTAATTTTCTTATTCTTTCTTTTAAGTAAGTTTGTCTTTTCAGTATCACCTTCCATGTTTTTTTCTTCCTTATAATCATTTTTTAATCTTTCAACCCTTCTTTCTTCTCTATTTATTCTATTTATTCTTTCTATCTTTCTTCCTTTATCTTCCTTCTGCTTTAGACCTTTTCTCTTTTTCTCTTTTACAATTCCTTCTTTTTCAATAACTTTTTTCAAACAAAACGAATTTGTAATTGATCTTAAAAGTTCAACTTTCGAAAAATCTGTAACTTCTTCCTGATTGGGTTCTATTTAACACTCTTTTAGATTTATCCTTTTTCATTTTCCTTTTTTCTTTACTGCTTTTTTGTTACTTTCTCACATTTCTTCTCCTTCTTTCTTTCTTTTTTCATTTCCTTCATCTATTTTCCTTCTTTTTTACTTAATAAAAAATCTAACTGCTTTATGATGTCTTTTAAAAACGACTCTTATTTGAACCTTAAAATGCTCCTCTTGAAAAAATGAAAATTCTGTTTTCCCCAAATTTTCCTCTCTCTGTCTCTGTCTCTATCTCTGTCTCTCTCTGTCCCTCTGTCTCTGTCTCTTCTCTCTGTGTCTTCTACAATTTTCTACGTAGGTATGTTTATTATTTTTTCTCTTCTGCCTAGATACAACCCGAAAACCTTTTAGGTTTCCGTCTTAACAGAGATACATTACGATATTCCGTCTTAACAGGGATACATAACGATATTATATTCAGACAGGAGTCAATAATTGATAGTTATATCAAGAAAATGAATAATAAAATAATGGCATTTAGCGTGGACGAAGACCTCCACAGTATTATCATTCTGTAGCAAATAGTACTAAAAGTTGGGTTTGGTCCTAAATTAAAGTATATAGCTCTAACAAAAAATCTCGTAATTTTATGGTGTTTTTTCTACGTGTCTGTTACACATTCACACAAATAATTACACACATATATATACATATGTGAATGAAAACAATGAGAATTATATATATATATATATATATATATATATATATATATATATGTAAAAGTAAGTAAGTCGACTGTTGTCGAGGGCAAACCGAAGGCTCCCTTTTAAATAGCTACTACACCGAGATGTAGGGAAGGGAGATACACCTTTCCATGGATTGTTTCACTTACCCTTGATCTGTAAATTATGATGTTGAGTGTTGAAAAGATAGTCGCTCAGTACGATAGAAATATGTGGAAAGTTGAATAAATCAAACACTTAACTCAGATTTAGAGGTGTGATATTTTGGTCGGACTTTATTTCATCTTCACGAACGTCTTCAAGACTCAGTTTTGATTTATCTAACTTTCCAAATTTTTCTATCATATATATATTGGCATCATATACACAACTCCTTTTTTTCCTCATAAATGTAAATTTTACTGAGTTTTATTACATTTCTATACCACCTAGATTTTTTTTTTTTACTTCGTAACTTCTATGTCTCATTGCTTTCTTTGTTTTGTTTTGTTTTCTCGTACACTTACTCTTCGTGCAGTAGTTACTCTCATATTTACTTCTATCTTTTCTCTTAAAGTGCTTTAGATAGATAGATAGATAGATAGATAGATATGAATTAATGCAAAGAAAGTAAGAAAGCAAAAAAGAAAGAAAGAAAGAAAGAAAGAACCGGAATAAAATTTGAAAACGTGAAGAAAACAAGAAAATGAAGATAATACTAAAAGGAAGAGCATCAAAAAGAAAGAAAGAAATATAAAAAAAGAGGAAAGAAAAAGGAAAGAAATATATGTAAAGAAAAAATCTGAAAGCAAAAAAAAAAAACCAAAAGAATGCAACAACATCAACAACATCAGCAATAAAAAGAATGAAAAAGTGTAAGGATGCAAGATTTTCCTTCTTCTGGAAACGCAAATCCAAAACGATTTACACTAGACACGATTTGAAATGTTAATACCGCTCACCACAGCGGTCAAGCCACACACAAAAATAAAAAAAAAGACAACTGTCCTCCACCACGCCAACTCTCCGACTAAATGGCCAAACTGAAACATGTTTCGAGCGGAAGAGAATAGAAATTCACGATTCATACTCTCTCAAGGAATATCGTTGGGCCCTCAAGTCATAGCAATGCTGTTCATTTGATCTGTTTTGCGAAAACAGCGGAGCCAAACGTAAGGACTGTGAATACGTTTTGATTTTCTACCTTCTATTTAACCTACCTTCAGGGGCGAACTAACAATATGAATGTATTTGCATACAATCAGGCTCTTTTTACTGAGCGGCCATTTGGGATTGGTCGTTTCATTATTGTCGTTCGGCGTTTATTCTCCAAAACGACGAAATGCATTTTTTTGTCCGGATTATTTTCGAAACTCTTTCATATATATATATATATATATATGTGTGTGTGTGTGTGTTTACTTTTTTGATGGCAGGGGATGTTGACCTTACTAAAAAAAGAAATAAAATAAAATAGAAATAAAAATAAATAAATAAATAAAATATACAGAGCGAGAAATTCTCTGATTGTCGTACGTCTTTAGAAGAACATTCTCAAAAGATAGTTTACTTCCGGGTTGGGGGTGCAAATAGAACACCCCCCTCACAAAAAACTACAAACGTTTACAGAATAAAGAGTTTGTGACTTTTAAGCACCATTTTAGATGAGACCGTTTTCTGAGCCTGGCGCTGTCTACTTTTCAAACGTGCACACTCTAGTAGACGATCCGTGAATCCATTAGGTTCCTGAAGAAAAAGTGCTCCATAATGATTCCGATGATTCTCTTTAATAAGGAGTGAATCATTCTAATAAACATTTTTTTGTTATCTCCATTACATTAAAGTTACATCAGTTATTATACTAGACGGTACACAATTTCTTTAGCTTCCTGTCGAAACAACGGTCCATGATGATAGTGAGGCTTCTATTCAAATAATGAAGAAATCTAATTAACATTTTGTTATCAACATTACAATAAAATTATGCGTTATTACGCTAGACGATCCTCGGGACCGTTGGATTTTCCTTGTGACACCAGTCTATGTTAATGCTGCTTTTTAGAGAATTAATTATTCTAATCAATATTTCAAAGTATAGAGAGGTCTAAGATGATACTGATGCCCCAATTTAAATTGGGGTGAAGGATACTTATGAGAATTGCCTTGTTATCTTCGTTATAATAGAATGATTAAAGTCATTATACAAGACGATCTGCGACTGCGTTTGGCGTTCGTTTTAACAACGGTTCATGATTATATTGATACTTCTATTTAAGGAGTGAATGATTGTTATAACTCTTCCATCGTTGGCAACGTGACATCAAGAATTTAAATTATTAAAAAGAACATTCAGTTTGAAAATAGACCTCCCAAAAGATTAATTATCCACCTGCAAAATTGACTGGAAACTGCTTTGTTCTTTTATAAAATTTGAAATATACTGATATGTACAAACAATTCTCGCAATGATTTGCCATTTTTGTTTTTTTCATTTTTATTTCTTTGTTTTTGTTTTTTGTTTGTTTTGTTTGTTTTTTGTTTGTTTTGTTTGTTTTTTTGGAGTGGGGTTTGAATTACAGTGATTACAATGTGAAATTTAGTTTTGCATTTGAAGGGATACAGAGCGTTACTCGGGTGGAGAGAATTACATTATATATCATAATGTTAGATGAAATGAGTTCCATAATATCTCTCTTCAAAATTCACTTATTTATGTGTAAATAGTTGGACAGACTAGGCTTTCTAGCCTTTTTGGCAGAGGAAAAGGCCTCGTTCGATCTCCAGCCCCACTGTTAGGTTCACTTTCGGGTAAACACCATTGAGAAGATATGAACTTGCTTAACCCCCGAACTATTGGTTTAATATTACCACTCCTGATGTTCAACAAGAATGAATTTGGCATTGAATAACCCACAAAGAATGATATTCCAGAAAACCAAACCGAGGTAAATATGAAAAACGGAAATATTAATAATCGTCACTATTTTTATGGTCATTTCCTTTTTAATAAATAATGGTTGGTTGGTTGGTTATTTTGTTGTACAGCATATCAACCCATTTCGGATCATTTAACGCCGAATTAAGTCATTTTGATAAAAATTTGTATTTTTCAAGTAAAGTTGGCTTCTAATGGGTAGAGTGTTCGCCAATGGCCCGGAAATCCTGGGTTCAATCCCAGGTCGAGACATACCAAAGACATAAAAAATGGTACTTGATACCTCCTTGCTTAACACTCAGCACACAGGTACTTATCAAGGGTAAAGTGGAGCAATCCAGGTGAAGGAGTAACGCCGTCCCCTACACTTCGGTGTAGTAGCTATTGAAAAGGGAGCCTTCGGGTCGCTCTCGACTAAGGGAGACAACTTTACTTTTATTTGTATGTTTCAAGTGCTTCATAATTTTAAACAATTCAGTTTGGCATAAACACAGTTTTTTTGTTTACACACTGTAAAATGTAAAAACAGTTCTATTTTAAACAATTCATTTTAGCATAAGTACAGTTTAAACATTTCTATTTGACCCATAGATAGGACCATATCAGACGCTGCCACTTCGAATCAGACTGAACATGGGAGCGATGGCAATAAAGATGTACTCCGCATTCCCCAAAGCTCCAGCATTACTGAAGTCTCTCCATCAGATCGTTTAGTCCTATATCCAGGAAACTCGTTGGGGAAGTCTTACACCTCTGCAGAGATACAGTTGGTGTATTCTGCAGCCTAAAGAAGATGTGATTTAATTCCATCTATTCTCTTTTGTCTGATTTTTCATCCTTTTAGCAATGCAAGCAAATGTACAACTAATTTTTTTTATATTGAATTTTTTTTCCAAAGAATGAAATACAAGGGTGATAACTACTATAGTATGTATAATATCTAAAAGTTTCCCATGTTGGAATACTTAAAATTTTATATTACTCGGCTCCTAGTTGGGAAATCGAGTTGAAACTATTATTTTTTTTATTACCGGGCAAATCAAGAGATAACTGATTATAAAAAAGTCCATGTAAAAGTAATCTCTTTTCCAAATTATTGTTTTATAAAAAAAATAGACGCAGTCATTTGATATGTTTGATTTGGTTTCTTTCTTTAATGGCATATCAGCCTTCGTGGGCTATTTAATGTCAAGACCATCATTGTAGAAGAGCATTTTGGTTGGTTGGTGTTTTATGGTACGTTAATCCTTGAGGGTTATTTAAATGCCTACTCCTGTTTTTATGTATGCATTCGCTAGCAAATCATATATATATGTGTGTGTGTAGTTGAACAGCAGTCTTTCATTTAAGAATGCTTGATTAAACAACAAATATATATATATATATATATATATATATATATATATATATATAACAACACAACAATATTAGAACATCAAAATAATAAACAAAAACTTCAGATTCTCGAAGCACTACATATTAGAAACCTGCAACCAACACTTAATAGAATTAATTTTCAAACCAGTGCTAATGTACTTAAATATCTTTAGCTACTGGCACTAATTATAGAATTACATTTAAAAGCAAACGCCATAATCTTCAACGGCAAAGACGCCCTTACAGAGTAGTAATATGCTAAAACAAAAGTTACATCACTTTTGTAATAGATCCTCCCCTGATGATGGCGTAAAGTTGGACAGAAAGTACTAGGGATACATACAACTATGGACAATACATAAATCAATTCCCCCCGAATACGATAAAAGTAATACGGGAATTCGAACGGATCCAGAAGAAAATATGTAGACATAAAATGTGTATTATGTTAAATGAAATTTGCATTAACGAAGAAATGCTGCCTAAATATACATATATATATATATATATATATATATATATATATATATATATATATATATATAATTTGTAATTAAATAGTTTGTACATAGTTTAATCTTCAGATGAATTCTTAGAGCTGATTCCTTTGCATACTGTTAAACGGTTTCATGTATTCCTATCTAACACTTATAATTCTATTGGATATTTATCATTTATTTTCTCTCAATGAAAGAGTTAAAAGTATTCCTAGATAGCAAAAATAATTTGTTTGATATTAAATATGATTTTATATAGTTGAATTGTTTCAAATTATGCTATTTAATATGAGTAATTTTATTTATCCTTATTTCTATGCAATATGAATAATTTGCACACAGCAAATAATCATAATGTTTAATAAAGTATTGAACCGTTCTATCTAATTCATTGATGGAACTCAAATCTCAACCCAAACAAATACTATAAGTCTTGGTCAGATATGACCAGAGTGTAATAGCAAAGAAGGGATACCCCAAGTTCCCCAAAGCTCAAACACTTGGGCCTTACTATCTGTTCAGTGTCATAACTAGGATACTTGTTGGAAGGGTGTTTTCCACTTCTGCAGATGAGCAGTCAGTGTATTCTACAACTCTAGTCGACTGGTCGTTGCAGTAGCTGGGGAAATAAGAATTTGGTTTGTTTTGGTTTTATGGCATATGAACCATTCTAGGTTATTCAATGCCAAACCCGGTTTATACATGCCTATAAGATATAATATGATTTGTAAACATAATTCAACAAAGTTAAATGGTTCCCGACTGTTTTATTTCAAGTAACTGAATTTAGCATAAGTCAACCAGGTTAAATCTGCTGGGGCTGTAGAATACATTGACTGTTTCTCTGCAGAGGAGAAAGACTTCCCCTACGAGTGTCCTGGATATGACACTAAACAATATGACGGTGAAGCTCCAGTGATGCAAGAGCTTTGGGGAATACGGGGTACCATTTTATTCCCAGGTCCACTCTGGTCAAGAATGGTAGCATATAACAGGGTCCTATCTAGGACTAAAGTGTTTACTTGTGATAAACTGAATTGTTTGAAAGAGAATTGTTTTTACATTTAACTGTGTGTAAACAAAAAACCGTACTCATCCTTAACTGAATCGTTTGAAAGAGAACTGTCTAAATGTCTGGTTGTAATTGGTTAATATGGTTATTGATTAATATGGTTATTAATTCCAAATCCATAAAAATGGTTTTGGAATTTTTAACCAACAATGGTTGATGTGCCATAAAACCAAACCAAACCAAACTAAATCAAAGTTAAATGGTTATAAGTACTGCTTTGTATCACTAAAAATTCAACTAAAAATCAGTCATTTGTTTACACAGAGTTAAGTGATCAAATTGTTCTATTTCAAACAATTCATTTTAACACTGGTCTTTTCTTTGCATTCAGTTTAAATATCAAACATTTCTATTTGACACATTGATAGTACCCTATCAGGTGTTACCACTCTGGGCCAGAGTGGACCTGAGAACAATGGCATTGAAGGGGTACTCTGCTTTTTCCAAAGTTCTAGCAATATTGGAACCTCACCATCTAATTGTTTAATGTCATATCTAGGACACTCTTTACGGGGTGAGAGGCTTTACCCTTCTGTAGAGATGTAGTTGGTATAGTCTACTGCTCTCGCTGACTGGGCTGGGGAGTAAGGAGGTTCACATCTTTCCCTGTGGTTTAATATCATACTAAATATATGGATAAAAATCTAACAATTTTCTGAAAGAAAGTTTTCTTAACTAGCATTTTAATGATGCTAAAGAAATATCTTTATATCTTTTCCATTCGAGTATCTTTATCGTTATTGTTTTATCTGATTATTTTATTTATTTTCGTTTACAAAGCATATTTTATTATTTATTTTTTTATTATTTATCTTTTACTTTTTAATTTTTTTATTATTTATCTTTTACTTTAATTTACTTTGTTCATTTACTTAGCGTAGCTTAGTTTGGGACGAAGCTAGAAACTTAAAAGCACCCGGTGGCAGTTTAATTCACTCGCGATCGTCCGTACATCGGTTGATGTTCAAGATGATTTATCGAGGGATGTCCATAGGAAATCTGAAAAAAGCCCGGTACCGGAGATCACTGTTACGTTGTTATCAAAAGTCGTATGTCCTAAGCACCTCATGGGGAAAGAACTCACAACTTAACATAAGTTGATATGTCAACCTAGTTTTCCACCCTGTACACTACGAAGATGTGACAAATGGTAAAGCTTTTTCTGACACAATGCTTACAGGCATTAAACTCACTCCGAATAATCTGCTAACCTCACTCGCTAACCGTTAGATGACACGTGACATCCTAAAAAATAGGCGTTGTACTTTACCTCCTCTTAGTTTTGCACAAGGCCAGATATACAGAGGGAAGATTAATCTCCAAGACTGGCTTGCCAACCATTAGACCAGTAATAAAGGTTCCAATGTCATTTATTAACCTTAACTTATTTTTGACAAAACGCAAAAAGCATGGGGTACACAGTAATAATCAAATTCACTAACAATGGTTTGGTAGCCAAGCTCTCTAACCCTTATCGCACAAGAGGCTCTAATTATTCAGTCACATAATCGTATTTGATAAATGTAGCAAGGTTTAGTACAAGGTTAGACGTATGTAGCACCCACTGAGAATCGAAAATATTAGCAGATACCCCCCACACACAAAAAAACACAATTTCGACGGGGCTTGGAATACACTGACTGTAATCCCAGTGGGGTAAGACACAAAAAATTAGTGTCCTGGGTATGACACTAAACTACATCTGATAGTGAGGCTACAGTTCTGGATCACTGGGAAATATGACGTATCCCTTCATTGCCATTACTTCCAGGTTCACTCTGATCTGTTATGAATAAAATAGAACTGTTTCAGAATTATTTGTATTAGATAGGAATACTTGATATCATCTACCTGTGTGTAAATTGTTTGTATTAAGAATAATTACTCGAAGTAATAATTGTTTGGATTTGGTTTTGGTGTTGGGTTTGGTTTTGGTGTTGTTTTTTTTTTGTTTGTTTATTGGTATATTAACTTTTATTAATAATTTAATGCTAAAGCCTCACCCCACCAAAAAAAGAGGTGTCGTGTGGTTGTCACTAAACTGGATCTGAAGGTGAGGACCCAGTTCTCAAAACGGTGAGTTTGGATTACTCTTTTCATTGCTATTGCTCCCAGATCAATGAAGACCTGGAGTATCTAACAAGGTCCAATCGATGGTTCAAATAAATCGGTTTAAAAATCATTTGTATTTGATATCAATACTTCATACCATATAACATAATATTGTTTTATTTAGGACAGTTACTTGAAGCTAGAAGTATTCATTTGTTACATATTACTGCGTGCAAACACATACTGTTATTAAACAGAAATATTCAATTAAAAAATTCAAACCTGTTAAACTGCGTTTAAAAATAAATGACCTTGTGTCCTATCCTGCCCGAACGGAGGGGTTGGTAAATATGAAGAGGTGCCCGTGGTATAATGGTTTATCGTCGTAGGAAATGGACACGGTGATACGAGTTCAAATCCTGGACGAGACTGATTGCTTTTCACATAGCACTAATACCCTTGGGAAAGGTATGAATCCAATTATTCTCCCTCCAGCTATGGGTAAATAGTAGGAAAGACTGAGATCTTCAGCCTTGGTGAGGCAACTAGTCTAGGAGAAGGAAAAACTCTGACTTCAAACCTGTTAAACTCTGCTTAAAAATTGACCTTGTGTTATATCCTGCCCGAGCGGAGGGGTTGGTAAATATGGTTATTAAACCGAAATAATTATTTGAACCTTCTTAGGTTAAGAGCCTCAGTGGGGTGGTGTCTTACGTGCCGAACTTCCACATCGTAATATGTGAGTTCGGATTTCGTCTTGGTTATTATAGTCACAATGTGTCAACTTCTTCTTAGATGAGGAATTATTATTATTATACATTGATCTATTTGGACGAATATCCTCATCTTGGTTGCAATAGTCACAATATTTTTACTGTGTTTTTTTTTACTTGAAGAATTACTTCCTTCCACTGCTTAATTAATGTGTTTGTAAAATACCATGTTATGGGAAAATGTTTTGAATTATTCATATGCTACATTTTCAAATGCTACTCACTGTATACACACATCTATCTCTCTCTCTCTCTCTCTATATATATATATATATATATATATATATATATATATATATATACCTTATATGATATTTTATTTCCAATTAGTTCTGCTTCAACAAAGATTATATTTACTTTCTTTTCTTGTGGCTTTTCTCGTATAGAACTTTGGACATGGAGTTTAAACTTAGGTTCTCTTTCGGAATAAAAGCCTCGCAAAAGGTAAGATCTCCTCTAATACTCCAACTATGTGTTAAATAGTATCACTATCATGTTCTACTATGAGGATGGCTTTGGTATTAAATAACCTACGGATATTGATATGCCATTAAACAAAGAAACCAAACTGAACCCCCTTATCACCCATCCATGCATTAAATAATATCCCTGCTGTTCTTCTACAAGGATGGCTTTGGTATTATATACCTGCACAATGAAAAACAGTAATGATACTATCTAAACCCATAGACCAGGGAATAAAAGCGTTCATATCTCACTCAAGGTTATTAGTCCGACATTGAACGCACTAGCCTAACTGGAATTTGAACTCGCTTACAGCTCAGCACGTTACACACTACGCCACGAGCACACTTATAATTGTTTATAAAGGATGATTATTATTAGTTACTTGAAAAATGTTTAAGCAAATAATAATTATTAAATAGAAATAGTTACTTGAAAACTTATAATTGTGCACATAATATTACTATTAGATAAGAATACTTGAAATTTGTAGCATAAATTATTTGTATTAGATTGAAGTATTTTATATCATTTAATTGTGCGCAAAAAAATAAACTTATAAGAAACAACTACACAAAAAATTAAATATTAACATACAATGTACGCGATGACCTAAACTCTCGACATAAAATGATCCCAGACTTGTTGACATGCCATTAAGATTAATCAACAAATCATTAGAAAATGAAAAATAAAGAATATTCATCTATTTCTATATTGTTTATGTAATTGTTAAGACAAAAATAAACAATAAGAAATAATTAGGCGATTATTAAAAAATCAAAATGCCAACAGTTTTTTTTTTAATTATAAGCGATTAACAGAAAAGCAAAATTGCCCTGTCGGCTGGGACTGAAGAGTATACCGACTGCAACTCTGCAGAGGGATAAGACTACTCCGCCAATGAGTGTCCAGGATATGACCCTAAATAATCTGATGGTGAGGTTCCTGTAACGCAGGTGCTTTTGGGAATGCAGAGTACCCCTTCATTGCCATCGTTCTCATCTCCACTCGGACCCGGAGAGGCAGCACCTGATAGGGTCCTATCTATGGGTTAAATAGAACTAAATTGCGTACTTATGCAAAAATGAATTACCTAAAATAAAACTGTTTTGATATCTAAACTGCGTACTTATGCAAAACTGAATTGTTTGAAATTGAACTGTTTTTTGCACTGAAACTGTACTTACGCTAAACTGAATTCTTTGAATTAGAACTGCCTGACTAAACTGAATAGCTTGAAATAGAAATGTTTTTGACAATTAAACTGTATACTCATATCAAAATGAACTGTTTGAAATAGAACTGATTATTTGTATAAGAATTGGCGTTAAATAACCGACAAAGGTTGATATGCTATAAAAACCCAACCAACCAACCAAAAGCAAAAAATTTTTAAATTCGCCTAATTTGACATCATTTTCTACAGAGAAGACAATATGAAAAATAGAACTATTTATAACCACCATTACTGAAATCACTCCCATTGATCTGTTAACCTTTCTTGTTTACATTTACACCACGTGATGCGCCCAAAAATAATCTGTAGTTATTCATCTTAGTTTGGTTCCAGGCCAGAAATATTAAGGCTCCCAAGGTTGATCAGTCTGAAAGACCAGCTTGCTAACCCTTGTATCAATAACATGAAAGAGGTCCTGAGTAATTTATCAACTATCGTAAAGCTGACTGAATAGCGAAAACTGCGATCAATATGGTACTCAACAAAAATTTTGAAATACGATATACTGACCTAAAACTGAAAATTAATAAAATACTGAAAAAAAGGCTATAATTATGGGACCAAAATATTCACAACAAATTCTATAAAAAACATATTAAAAACAAGAAAACTAGATCTCAATAAGACCAGAAGAAAAGGAAAGAGCGCTCTTCGATTCGGCTACGCATAAAAAAATGTTAATTTGGCGACCTTAATCGAGGATGCTACGAAGGCTCCCTTGTCAATAGCTACAACACCGAGGTGTAGGGGAGGGCATTACTCCATTCTTTGGATTGCTCCACTTTACCAATGATCCTCACCTCATAATGATAAGTGTTAAGCAAGGCTGTATCAAGTACCATTTTTGAGTCTTCGATATGACTCGACCGGGAATTGAACCCATGGTCTCGCAGACCATCGGTGAAAACTCTACTCATTAGGCCAATGGCCCGGCTCCAAGTTAACTCTTTTATCGTAAAACAGGAATGACTGCCAAAATTTTCATGTGAAGCATCAGGTATAGTGAGATACAATTTAATTGAATGCAAAGATCTTCTCCATAATCAAAGAAAGTTCTGTCGCATAAAGAAAAATACAGAACGATTTAAAACAAAAGATTTTGATAGCGTAATCAACTTCATGAACAAAAACGACCTCAACCCAAAGATATGAATCCATTGATTAAAACCTCATCCACAAGAAGATACATTCAAATTTAGTTTTACAAACTTTTAGCATTTCTGTTAGTGAGGCGACTGCTCCGAGTCAGAGTTGATCTTGGAGTAATAACAATGAAGGGGTACTCAACGCTCCATGGAGGTCCAAATCTAATGCTCCACTACTGAAACAGTTTAGTAAAATACCTAGGTCACCCTTTCTTTGGCTGTTGATTTTCAAGGGATGCAGTCGGTGAACTCTGGATGACTGAGAAATGGTGGAGTGGATGACGAATAGAAGGAAACAAATCAAATGACGTATATGTAAACGAAGACAGAGAGGAAACAGGGTTGAATAAAGGATGCTGACTTTTACGTAGCTTTGAGCTAGATGAATTAAAGATCAGTAAAAAAACAAGTATATACGAGGATCATTAAATAAGTTTCCAGTCTTTTTTCGTATGGGCACTTTTCTTGATAGTACACACATGAGACTCTAGTCCCCTTCGAAGTAATCTCTTCCGGCTGCAATGCACTTGTTGTACTGTTCCAACAACTTCTGGAAGCCCCCATGGAAGTCCTCTCGTGTTAGCGTGTCAATGACCTTCGTCGCAGCCTCTTTCATCTCCACAATTGTCTCATAACGACAACCTCTGAGCTTAGGGAATAACCAAAAGTCACAGGGAGCAATGTCTGCACGATAGGGAGGCTGTGGAACTGCCTTGATGCCCATCTTGCTCAAATAGTCTATGACAAGGATGAAGTTGTGGACTGGTTCATTGTCCTGGTGGAAATACCACTGACCTGATTTGAAGAGTGCTGGCCTCTTCCGACGGAATCTCTTCCTGAACTCCCTTAAAACCTCAACATAGTAACCCTAACCCTAACCCTTTGGCCAATCAACTCTGGTATATTGACTTCCTTACTCCTCCCATACCTCTCATCATCCCTCACAGACTCCTTGCCTTCCTTGATTCTCTTATACCACTCCAAAACTGATGCTCAATTCATGCAAGATGCTCCAAAAGCAGTCTGAAGCATTCCATACGTTTCTGTGGCATTTTTTCCAAGTTTAAAACAGAATTTTATTGCATATCGTACTTCTAAAGTGTCCTCACGTCCAGATTGCATTTTTGAAATTCACCAGCTGTGACAATCAGGCTTTAGTAGGGTGTATTCCAATTGCTGCTATAGCTGTTCATTTGAACTTGAAATCATAAAAATTGGACAGTCATCTCATAAGATGTATAGCAATAACATACTGAATGGTCAAGAGTCTACGACAATTTTCAATGCCTGTACAAAAAAAGGTCTTGAAACTTATTGAATGTACCTCGTATGTCTTCCTACTTTTTATTAATCTCCGAAGATTTTCCTTGTTCCCTTTTTGCCACACTAATTATATACTTTTTCCTATACTTTTTACAGCCCAATCGGCTGGGACTGTAGAATACCCCAACCCAACGAGTGTCTTGAATATAACATTAAACAATGTGATAATGATTGAATTTAACATTAAAAGATTTGAGACCATATCATCAAATTTTACTTTTTACACGTCCATTGTCATTGCCCCCAGGTCTACTCTGACCTGGAGGGGTAGCATCTGATAGGGTCCTATCTATGGATCAAATAGAAGTTTGACTATTTATACTGAGTACAAACAAATCACTGATGTTTGGTTGGATTTTAGAGATACATAGCAATACATGGAACCATTTAACTTTGTTGACTTATGCTAAATTAAATTGTAAGAAATAGAACTGTTTGATCATTCAAATGTGTATCTACAAAATTTTTTATCTGCCATAAAAGCCAACCAAACCAAATCAATCAGTTTTATCATCATCAGCATCATAAGCAGCAGTAGAAGCATTTTATTCTTATTTTCCTTTTTCTTCTCAATTCTACTTTTCTTATTCCATTTAGATAGATAGATAGATAGATAGATAGATAGATAGATAGATAGATTCAACTTTTTACTTCCTCATGTTTTTATCGCTTTTTATCATTCTATTGTTTTCGTTGTTTGTTTGTTTTTATTTGTTTATTTTCTTCGCGTCTTAACATCACTTTCCTTCATTTTTTAAATTCTGTTATTTTCCTTCTTCAGGTGGCATTTTTCTTATTCCTTAACATTTTTCAATTTTTACCTCTTCCTTCTTCCGTTTTCATTCTTGCTTAGTACCTGTCAAACATTTTATTCATTTTTGCTTTCTTTATTTCATTCATAATTTGGAATTTTGATATTTCTTCTTCTTCTTCTTCTTCTTCTTCTTCTTCTTCTTCTTCTTCTTCTTCTTGACACGTTTGTCTTTGCTTTCTATTTCTGTACTTCTTCATTACTTTTTATTTCATTCTTCTCATATTCTTCATAATGATTCTATCTCCTAACTTACTAATTCTTCTTCTATTGCCACTTTTTCTGCTTTTCCTCTTTTTGTTCACCACAAGGACTATAACTTCGTTCTCTTTCATTTTTATTGATATATTTTCTTGTTCCTTCACCAAAGTATCGTTTTATTTCTTTTTTTATTTTTTAACATTACCCTGTTTCTTTTGGGGTTTTTTTCCCCCTTTTTCTTTCATTTCTTCTCCTTCAACAGCTACGCCATCTAATTCTTCTTTCTGAAACTTTTTCATTGGTCATAAATATCAAAATTCAAATTTCTTCTTCTTCTTCTTCTTCTTCTTCTTCTTCTTCTTCTTCTTCTTCTTCTTCTTCTTCTTCTTCTTCTTCTTCTTCTTCTTCTTTCACAAACTTTTTCTTTCCTTTTTCTCTTTCTTTTTCTTTTACCATATCATCAAATACTACTTTTTACATTTTTTTAGCCACATCATCTACTTTTTTATAATTCTTCTTTGTTTTTTTTTCACTTGCCATACAATATAACTATTTTTTTTTTGCCAGCTCATGTTTTTCTCTCTTTTACTATTGTCATATAATCGGATTTCCCTGTCATATATTAATAAACTACCTCCACTTGTCAGTTCTGGATCTCTCTGGAATGAAGTCATACCTTCGTTGTCATTACTCCCAGATCCACTCTGACCAGGAACCAAAGTGCCTGTTAGAGTCTTGCGTATTAGTCAAAAAGATCCGTGTAAAAATATAAGTATATGATTGTAATTCTTGAAATTAGGTGCAATTTATTTCCATGAAGAAGTAACCTAACGCAATAACTTCCCAAAACTTTTCTTCAGACGCTGACATTTGAGACCATTCAAATAGTAAATAACCCAAAAGAAATATTCTTATTTGTCTTATCAATTTTAAGAATACATAACAATAGCTTATAACTAGGTCAGTTAAAAATTTTGTTTCAAAAGAGTCAAATGTCGTTTGTTTTTTAATTGCATATCAACCCCCAAAGGTTATTTAATGCCAAAGATATTTTTCTAGAAGAACAGTAGTGGTACTATTTAACCCATAGCTGGGAGGATGAGTGGGTATTCCTCCGAAAGTAAACGTAATAGAACGACTTGCGTTCGAACTCGCTTACTACAATTCTGCAGTCCATCACTTTAACCATTACACCACAAGGACACCCCGTAAATGCAGTTTTAGAAATAAAACTCTAGAAAGACTTTATATAGAATATTCTCCTCAAGCCATATCTCCGATGTCGAGACATGGAAATTGGAGTGTAATATTGAGATTGAAGGACATACACAGAAAAGTTACAAGACTAACAAAAAGAGGAAAGTATTCGTCACAGGTATATATTACAAAAGATAGGACTGACTACCTGTGGGTAGAGTGTTCGCCAATAGCCCGAGAGACCGGGTTCAATCCCAGGTCGAGTCATTCCAAAGACTCAAAAGATGGTATTTGATGTCTCCTTGTTTAACACAGCCTTTTACGATACGGATCAAGGGTAAAGTGGAGCAATCCAGGGAAAGAGTAGCGCCCCCCTTATACCTTGGTGTAATAGCTATTAAAAAGAGGGCTTTTGGGTTGTCGCCCTAGACATCGCTCGTCAACTTTACTTACTTACCTAATTAGAAAGTAAAATGAGAGGTGATCTTATAGAAACTGTTAAAATTATCACAGGAATTTGTAATTATAGTAGACATTTTTTTCAATATTTCTCATCGAACTGTCAACTCAAATAGCAATACCAAAATTTAAATATGAACATACAATGAATGATATTCGCTAAC
Source organism: Sepioteuthis lessoniana (assembly GCA_963585895.1). Taxonomy (NCBI): domain Eukaryota; kingdom Metazoa; phylum Mollusca; class Cephalopoda; order Myopsida; family Loliginidae; genus Sepioteuthis; species Sepioteuthis lessoniana. The sequence goes on along the minus strand of CAUZXS010006764.1, from coordinate 53,768 downwards.
TTCCGGGCATAAAATAACCCTAGACGTGTCGACATACCGTTATCGTCGTAGGAAATGGACACTGCGACACGAGTTCAAATCCTGGACAAGACTGAGTGTATTTCACATTGCACTAATACCCTTGGGAAAGGTATGAATCCAAACATTCTCCCTCCAGCTATGGGCAAAATAGTAGGGCAGACTAGGTTCTTTAGCCTTGGTGAGACAACTAGTCTAGGAGTAGGAAAACTCTGAATTCATACCTGTTAAACTCCGCTTAAAAAATTGACCTTGTGTCATATCCTGCCAGAGCGGAGGGGTTGGTAAATATGTATATGTCTATTCCATATAGCTATTTTTCATCTGATTTTACGATTGTCAAATTCTTTCTCTTTACACATTTTTCGTCGTTTTCTTTAATCTCGACCTCACCTAATTTATTTTCTTCTTTCTTTGTTCCTCATGTTTTTGTTATTTCATTACCTTTACTTTCACTATCACTTTGTCTTCCATCTTTTGCAACTTGATGCATTTCTCTTGCTTTTTCTTTACGCTATCCTTTTCAGCCTTTTCTTTCCCTTTTTCCTTACGCCTTCATTCTTCTGCTTTCTCTTTTATTATCTGTTCGCTGAGTAAAGCGGCCTCCGAATTACAAAGCGAATTACGATAAAACCCCTTTCCATTATCCCAAACAATCTTATCGTTTCTCATACAACCGATTGCAACAACAATGTCGATCAGCCAACCAGGAAGATTTCTTGGCCCGCCAACAAACACAGCACCAATTCTCACTAAAAAGTCGTCAATGGAAAAAGCGTGACAATGTCGAGATACCAGTGACCATCTCGTTCGCCTAAGCCATCCATGTTTTGTTTTTTTTTCTTTTTTCTTTTCTTTACTGAAACAAACAGAACGCGTTGGCTTTCTTTACCTTTTGTTTCTTTTGCCTGTTGTATTTTACAGTTGCTCGTTGTTACAATGCGTGCTTTCTTCAAAAGAAGATTGTAGTCCATCGATAGGCAATGGAGATTTCCATTTAAGATGAAATAGAACCTGGGACTAAAAGGGACTTGTGAGAGAAAGAAAGAGAGAGAGAGTTAGGAGGCAATCAGGGAGGGTAATTGGTGAATGAATATAGAGAAAGGCAGAAGCGTAGGTGGTAGATGATAAGAAAGAAAGAAAGAAAGAAAGAAAGAAAGAAAGAAAGAATGAAATCAAATCCAGGAAAAAGTTCACAGGTCTTTTATCTCTTTCATGTGAAAGAAAGTGAAAAGAAAAGAAAACGAAAGAGAGAGAAAAAGAAAAAGTTGAAGAAAATAAGGGAAATCCTAAAAGAAAGTAGGGAGAAGAAAGAAAGAAACAGAAAGGAAGAAAGAAAAAATAGAACGAAAGAACAAACAAACAAACAAACAACGAGTAAGAGACAGATTAAAAAAAAAGTAAGAGAAAGAGAGAGAGAAAAAAAGAGAGGAGAATGTATGAGAAAAAGTTATAAGAGAGGAAAAGAGAGTGGCATAAAGAGAGAGAACGGATAAAAAAGAACAAAGGAGAAAAATAGAGAGAAAGAGAGAAAGTAGAGGAAGATAAAGAAAAGTGAGAAAATAGGAAATAAAATAAAAGCAACAGACCGAGAAAGAGGGTAAAAGAACGCAAGAGAACGTCAGAAAGAGAAACTAAAAGAAAGAAAGAAAGAAAGAATTGAAAGGCAGATTGAAGGAAAAAAAGGAAAAAGATAGCATTGATCAGGAAGAGGAAATCATGACAAAGAAAGAAAGAAAGATAAAGACGAAAAGATAGATTTCTAGGGCATGAAATTGGATGGAATGAATATAAAAACTGAACAAATTAAAATTTCTACATATGAGAATGATGCAAAAAGTATTCTTAAAATAGACTGCATTTTAGATAGATAGATAAATAGATATGGGAAGAGTGAGATAGATAGATAGATAGATAGATAGATAGATATGGGAAGACTGAGATAGATAGATAGATAGTTAGATAGATATAGGAAGACTGAGATAGATAGATAGATAGATAGATAGATAATCAGGAGAAGTAGACAGAGAAAGATATAAACCAACACATAGATTTAATTTTGCTTTACAAAAATACCTAGTTTATCTTGTAGAATTTGGTTTGCTTTGGTTTTATGGCATATCAACCATTGTAGGTTATTTAATGCCAATTCCATTTTCATACTTATAAAAAATTCTATTCAAAACAATTCATTTTCGCGTAAATACACAGTTTAAATATCAAAAACATTTTTATTTTAAGCTATTCAGTTAAGTCAACAAAGTTAAATGGTTCCAAGTATTTCGATGTATCACCAACAATTCACGGTAATTACACAAAAATGCCGCGAGCAATATTGAACAAGTTCTGGAAGCAGTACCCCACAAAACAGCAATTATACGGCCACCTACCACCCATCACGAAAACTATATAAGTTAGACAAACCAGATATGCAGGACACAGCTGGAGAAGTGTGGACGAACTCATAAGCGACATACTCCGGTGAACCCCTTCACATGGACGAGCAAAAGCAGGAGGACCAGCTAAAACCTATATACAACAGCTCTGTGCCGATAAAGGATATAGCCTTCAAGACTTCCCAAGAGCAATGAATGATAGAGACGGGTAGCGAGAGAAGATCAAGGAGATCCGTGCTGGCAGCACTACGTGGTGATGATGATGATGATGATGAAGTGTCAAAACAGTTTTATTTCAAACAATTCACTTTAGCATAAGTAAGCAGTTTAGTTCTATTTGACTGACAGATAGGACCCGATAATTTTTTGCTTTTGGTTGGCTGGTTAGTTGGGTTTTATGACATGTAAACCATTGTAGGTTATTTAACGCCAAATCCATTTTTATACAAATAATCCGTTCTATATCAAACAATTTAGTTTAGTATGAATATACAGTTTCATTATCGAAAACATTTCTATTACAAGCTATTTAGTTTAGTCAAATTTCTAATTCAAAGAATTCAGTTTAGCGTAAGTAGAGTTTCAATGTCAAAAACTGTTCTATTTCAAACAATTCAGTTTAGCATAAGTACGCAGTTTAAATATCAAAACTACTTTAATTCAAATAATTCAGTTTTGCGTGAGAACGCAATTTAGTTCTATTTGACCCATAGATAAGACCCTATCTGGTGCTTCCACTCTAGGCAAGAGTAAACCAGGGAGCAATGGCAATAAAGAGGTACTACGCATTCCCGAAACCTCCAGCTCACTATCAGTATCATATCCAGGACACTCGTTGGGGGAGCTGACTGTGCCCTTATCTTGTAGAAAATGACAAAAGCTTATCGCTGAAAATATGGAGTTATCATAAGGTTATAAAAGCAATTAGTAAAATGTAAACTTTGCCCGTGGTGTAATGGTAATCGTCATAGGATATGGACATAGCGACACGAGTTCAAATCCTGGACGAGACTGATTGCATTTCACAATGCACTAATACCCTTGGGAAATGTATGAATCCAATTATTCTCCCTCCGGCTATGGGTAAATAGTAGGACAGACTGGGTTCTTCAGCCTTGGTGAGGCAACTAGTCTAGGAGTAGGAATACTCTGAATTCAAACCTGTTAAACTCCACTTAAAAAATTGACCTTGTGTCATATCCTGCTTGAGCAGAGGGGTTGGGTAAATATGGTAAACTTTGCCAAGACTGCAAACTCTTTTATATCACAGCTTCGACTAACACGATTCGCAAATTTATCAATGGAAAGCAAAACTTGGATAGCGATACAATATAATCGGTAAGTACAATATTTTAAAATGCAATTATTATTTGTCTTAATCAAGACCCTAAAAGTGAATAACAAGCAAAAAAGAAATGTCCGTAAAAGAATTTGATATAATTTTTCAAACATTTGAAAAATTTAGGCTATTATAAATGAATATCGACTCTAACATTAGATGAACATTTTTTGTCCCGTCGGCTCGGACCGTAGAATACACTAACTGCACCTCTGCAGAGGGGTAAGACCCCCCCTACCTAATGAGGGTCCTGGATAAGACACTAAACGATCTGATAGTGAGGCTCCAGTGATGCTGGAGCTTTGGGAATGCGAAGTACCTCTTCATTGCCATGCTCTCAGGTCCACTCTGGCCCGGAATGGTAACACCTGATAGGGTCCTATCTATGGATTAAATAGAACTAACTGCCTACTTATGCTAAACTGAAAGGTTTGAATCAGAACCGTTTGACTAAAGTGAATTGTTTGAAAGGGAAATGTTTTTGATATTGAAACTCTACTTACACTAAAGTGAATTGTTTAATATAGAACAGTTTTGACATTTAACTGAGTGTAAAAAATTGCCTAATTAGAACTGTTTGACTAAACTGAATACAATTAAACTGTGCACTCATGCTAAACTGAATTATTTGTAATAGAACTGATTATTTGCATAAAAATGGATTAGGCGTTACATAACCTACAAAAGTTGATATACCATAAAACCCAACCAACCAACTAGACGAATTATAGAAGTTCGGTTGAAATTGTAGAAAGAACTTCGATATGGCAAGCAGGTTAAGAAAAAGAAAAAGAAAGATAGAACGATAAAAATGGCCTCGAATAAATACTTTTCAATGAAAAAAAAATGCGTAAAAATACGTTATTCTTTCAGCAACTCTGAAGTATATTGTTTCAGCAATCATAAATCACTTATAATAGGAAACAGATGTTCATTATTACTTATAAGATTAAGATATGATAAAACTATCTTTCTAAAGAAAAGTTAACAACGTATTAGAAAATTTATTGAAATGCTGCATACTGTAGACTCTTTTGAGAGGTAAATGGCTACAGCCACATTGTGTCTATCATTGGGGTGGAGTTTCAAAAGAAAATAGACTTTTGTAGGAAAGATTTGCTAGCTCCATGCCCCCTGGTTTTAAATTCGATTTTTCTTTCCTTAAGACTTGTTACTTTACCAAAGGTAAAAGACCCTGTCAACCCAACTATTTTCCGAAATCTTTGAAAGAGGAGAACGATGCATGCTTTCCTCAAGCTCATTAGCGGGAAAATGAAATGAACCAACCTCGCCCAGGTCTTGAACTCAGTTACTCAAGTTCATTTCCTACGATAACCACAATGCTATATTACCTGCTACACTATCTGCATATAACGAGTTGAAATTGAATCGGAATTAATATAAAACCATAATTTGGCGCCTCATGGGTTGCGATAATTTACAAGCCGGATTAGTAGACTATTTTTAAGGAGTTCGATTCTTATTGAGCGCTTTATACAGCCACTACCAAGCTAAACGTAGTAAATAACCTTTGTTGTGGACCAGTAAAGTGTCCGGAAGAATAACACAACTCGGGTTTACGTGGAACAAAGTATATTAACGAACATATAATAAAACAGAGTGTCGAACGTCAGTCTGACCGCCAAAATGTTTGGTTGAGAAGAACTTGCCGATATTTGCCAATGTCTCCCACCAGACAAGGCGTGACACAAGGTCAAAAGCCTGAAGGCCGATTTAAGTGGTGATAAAGGGGAGAGGGATGTCGGGGACCAGCCGAGACTCGAAACCTGCTGGTCTATGCTGCTCATCGGCTCACTTGGTGGAATGTGAGCCTGATGAGGAAAGCAGTTTCACGAACCCAAATGTGGGTCCGGGCACGTATGCCGGGTTATGGCTTGAAGTAGACGCAAGGTCTAGTGCCATACGTAGGTTACAAAGGAGACAAAACTGCAGCTCGCCCACCCACAGGTAGCCTAGCCGAAACTAGGAGCCTAAAGGCCTCAAGTCTGCCATTGTTCCTTTTGCAGAGCCACGCTCCGGACCGAAGTCCAGAACAGGCTCCGGGGTCTTCTTCGCAGTGAACGCGCCCTGGGATGAATATTCTCCCAGTATTAATAACAACAGGAAGAGTTCATTAGAGTCCACAGGTTGGGTACCATAACAACTATACGGAGTTCAAGTTGAGTCTGAAACATCATAAAATCGTTATCGAGCATTTCATGTAGAACAAGTCTGACTCGTAGACTATTGTTAAGGAGTTTGATTCTAACTGAGCGCTCATACTCCCGGCTTTGTGTCTCAACCAATCTATGGCCCAGTCAGCTGGGGCTGAAGAATACACCGGCTGCACCTCGACAGAGGAGTAAGACTCCCTACGAGTGTCCTGTTTATGACGCTAAACAATCTGATAGTGAGGTGCCAGTGATGATGGAGCTTTGAAGAATGCGAGTTGCCTCTTAATTGTCGTAGCGGCCAGATATACCCTGGCCTAGAGTTGTAGCACTTGATAAGTCCTTGTCCGCGGGTTAAAAAGAACTAAACAGTGTACTCATGCTAAACTGAATTGTTTTAAATATAACTGTTTTAAACATTTAAACTGGGTGTGTACTTATGCTAAACTGAATTGTTTGAAATAGAACTGTTCGTATGTATAAAATGGATTTGGCATTAAATAACCAACAATGGTTGATATGCCAAAAAATCAAACCAAATCAAGTCAAACAACCAAACTAAACTTTCCATAATAGATTCAAATCGAGTAGCAAATATAAAACTGTAATTGGGTTCCCTTCGTAGTATAATGGTCAGCAAGCGAGGTTAGCAGAACATAACAAGTGATTTTGAGTTTCACTGGGTGCCTTATACCTCCAACCTTGTGCCACAAACAAGCAAAGCTTAATAAATGATAATACAACATTATTTTTTCTTCGCACCATTTGTCCTGTCATAGTATATGCGGTCATTAGAATAAATAAAAGAAGTTTTTACGTGCCCAATCGTTAAATTCTACCCTGACTCATATTTGATATAAACGGGTCGTTCTTCAAGACTTTAAGAAGAAAATACTGTTTAGCCATTCCAAATGGTTCATTTTCTTTCTTTCTTTCTTTCTTTCTTTTTTCTTTCTTTCTTTCTTTCTTTTTTTCTTTCTTTCTTTCTTTCTTTCTTTTTTTCTTTCTTTCTTACCGTTTACGAAGAAAGGAAAAGTTTGTTACCTATTAGATTCTTAAGTAAGAATTTAGCGTTTCATGATTTAAATAAAATTCATAGTAATTTTGTTCATTGTTGATATAAAGAGATTTAAAATGTAATTGTGGTTTTCCAGAGGTGCACCAAACACGTAGCTTGTCTTCCTATTGAACAAATAAAATGTTAATAGCGTTTTTTTCCCAATATCAATAGAAGAGAGGTTGTCACATTCTTTACCCTAACTCAAAAAGATTTTTCTTAATTTCTTTGCCGGTATCAATTCGACTGACCATGCATCATCTGTTTTCCCTTCTAATACATTCTTTCACACACACACATACAAACATGCATACCGATATATATATATATATATATATATATATATATATATATATATACATATACTTTCATCATGTCCCGATTACGTTGACTTATCTATTTTGGGTATCTCAATTTTTCATCGTGACTTTATCTATCTCTTTTTGAATACATATATATATATGTGTGTGTGTGTGTGTGTGTGTGTGTGTGTGTGCGCGCGCGTGTGTGTGTGTAATTCTAAATTTGATTATTTTACCTACTCTTGCGTCAATTTAAGTTTATTTTTAATAAATAAATATATCTCTTCTTATGTCTTCCTACTAACACACACACACACACACACACACACACACACACACACACACACACACATATCATCATCATCATCATCAACAAGTCCCATTGCTCGCACGGATTTAGCTGACTCTACTTCTGTCTCTCTCTCAATTTCTCTTTGCATCTGTCCCTATCATCCATCGCTCGCGGCAGACCCTTTAAACTGCTTTCTATATCCGCGCTGAGCAGTTTGGTTTGGTTTGAATTAATGGCATATCAACTATTGTAGCTTATTTAATACCAAGTCCATTTATACATATAAACAGCGCTATTTCGAGCAGTTCACTTTAGCACAAATAAGTACACAGTCTATTTCTATTCGACAAATAGATAAGATCCTATCTGGTGCTACCACTCAGAGCCATAGTGGACCTGGGAGCGATGGCAATAAAGGGGTACTCCGCGTTCTCCAAAGTTCCAGCATTACAGGAGTCTCACCATCTGGTAGTTTAGTGTTATATCCAGGCCACCCGTTGGAGGAGTCTTACCCTTCTGCTGAGATGCAGTTGGTGTATTCTCCAGCCTGAGCCAACTGGGCCAACAGCGCTATTGCATATATATATATATATATATATATATATATATATATATATATATATGTATATGTATATATATATTTATAAATAAATATACATACATATATATATATATATATATATATATAACACTTCTGCACAGACACAGTGTGGAGTTTATATATATATATATATATATATATATATATATATATATATATATATATAAACGGCACACTGTATCAGCTCAGAGCTGTTGTAAGTATATATATATATATATATATATATATATATATATATATATATATATACTTACAACAGCTCTGCGCAGACACAGTATGCAGTTTATACATACACATATATACACACATACACACATATATATATATATATATATATATAGAGAGAGAGAGAGAGTGATAGACAGACAGACAGACATAGATAGATAGATAGATAGATAGAATTGAAAAGATTATATACTTTTAATACATTTGATCTTGTGCACTGAACTGTCCTTAATTTTTTACCAGAACTAGCGGACCATTGTGAGTGAGTTTTCATATCTACACTTACTGCCTAATGCCATAAATAAATAATGACGAGTAAAAACATGTCATGACGAAATAACAGAAGGCAATGCTAATTGACCATTTCCTGTATGTCTGTAATAACGTGGGTTGCCAGTAGACGAGCGGATGCTTCGAATCAACTTCGTAACCCTGTATGTGGTATATGCAGGTTTGTTTTCTTTATTTAATGGCATATTAACCTTCATAGGTTACTTTATGTCCAAAATACCTTCGTAGAGGAACAGAAGTGATACTATTAACTTATAAGTGCATTAGTCCAAAAGTGAAAGTTATAGCGTGACTAGAAATCGAACTCACTAACTGTGAGACTGGAGTCTAGCACTTTAGCCTTTATACCTCTGTCACTTGCATATCCATTTGACCGTTAGAAGAAAGCATAGGAGCACGAGACTGATGCTGTCACTGAAGACAACATCGTGCCACACGCGACGAGGTTAAATCAATGAAGAAGCAACTTTAGATTCATCGCTCGCTCTAAAATTGGAACTCAGATTATATCTTTAGATATTTTATTTGGAATCGAGTCTTGAACGAACGTTTCCAGTACACATAAGTGTTTAAAAATGAATAGGTTCTCTGGAACACTACTCTCCCGGACCTTGTCAAAGAAAAGGCAAGACGTGACACAAGGTCAGCTTTTAGGAGGGATGCAACCGGTTTGAACTCAGCCTTCCTTTTCCTAGATCAGTTTCCACATAAAGATTAAAGAACCAAGTATGGAAAATAAAGGTGTGGAACATGGAATCGAGAGTGATATCAATTATAGTTTTTTTTAACCTTGGGGCGATTCACATTGGCCTAGAAAAGACAGTGGAAGAATAAGAGATCAGAGAGAAAATCTAGACCATCAGATGACCAAGAACCCAGTCAGCCCAACTATTTGCTCACAGCTGGAGGAAAAATCGTCAGATTTATATCTTTCTTGTGATGTAAAACACAAATTGCCTCGTACTGTATTTGAAATCGGATAACCCCGTTCATTCTCAACAACGGCTGCCTCCAAACAAAAAAAAAAAAAAAAATTAGAAAAACATGTACCTCTGCTCTCTTAAGAGAATACCCCCTGTATTTTGCTTCACCAGTGTGGCTAAAGATACACGTAATAATTTAGGGAAAAAAATTAGTTGATTAACTTAATAATAAAGTTCTTCATATTTTTATGACGCAGTCAGTTACATTACTTAATAAAATAAACATTTCACTTACCCAATCATACGCAGACTTCTTTGTATATTGATCAGTTTGCCAAAATAATTAACTCGTAATCTCATTTTCATTTTCCTTTTCTGGTTATAACTCACCTGCAAAAGTCTTTTCATCGAACACATTCGATCTACTTATTTCATTTTACACGAAAACACAATATTATCGCTCCTCTTTCCTGTACGTAAAAAATATTCTTAAAAAATACAACTTGCCTTGTGAATAACTAATGTATTTTCTCTGTGACTTATGGAAGATACATTGTTATTTATCAAAAATAGATTTATCACACGTTTCCCTTGCAAAAAGATAAAACATAAATACATATGTTGTCGAACGCACGCGAATATATTCGAACAAAATAATGATTTTCATCAAGACAGATATTGCATCTTGACTTTTTATATCGTTAATTTAACTTTATATATATATATATATGTATATATATATATATATATATATATATGAGGGAAAATATTATTTATGCCAAAATAACCCATGGAGGTTGATATATATATTCATATATATATATATATATATATATGCATATATACGTATATATATTTATATATAGAGACAGAGATAGAGACACAAAGACATATATATATATAGAGAGAGATAGAGAAAGAGCCCCAGATTAGAGAAATATCTTAAGCGCCCAATAACTTGTAATACACACATAAATGAGGAAGGCTGATAGATAGATAGATAGATAGATAGATAGATAGATAGATAGATAGATAGATAGATAGATTAAAGGAAATATTTCTTATTTATGTCAATGTGTATAAGTATAAAGTGGAAGATAAATACAGAGAAGGGTAGAGATTAGAGTAAGATGTTACTTATACGCATCCTCTTAAACACACACACACACACACACACACACACACACACACACACACACACATATATATATATATATATATATATATATATGTGTGTGTGTGTGTGTGTGTGTATACATACATACAGGCACATCCACACATGCATATATATATATATATATATATATATATATATATATATATATATATATATACATGATGTAGCAGAGATTCATGGCTATATGTATATATATGTATACGAAAAGAGAGAGAGAGAGAGAGAGAGAGAGAGAGAGAGAGGAAGCGATAAACAGAGGGAATGTTGCTGAAAGAGGGTACTTTGTATATATATATATATACATATATATATATATATGTATGTGTGTGTGTGTGTGTGTGTGTGTGTGTGTGTGTAAACATCCATATAAATAGAGGAAAGAGGTTATATCACTAATATTTGTGAATTTTCCTATTAGATGTAAATCTGAAAATGTGTGTCTATTGTTAAAAAACGAAATGCATTTTCTCACGAATGTTCGCAGATTTTGTGACAAATGCCGCTAAAATACTTCAAGTCTGATTTTCAAAAAACTGTCTTTTACCGTTTATTTTTCGATTCTTTTATCACAAGAGAAAAAAAAAACACATAAAAAACGAAAAGAAAATGAAAATGAAATAAAAGAATAACATTGAAACCGAAAGCAAAAGAAACCGGAAGAATTTCAGATAATCTTTAAAAGCCCATCACTAAAATTCATTAATAGCTACGCATGCGTGCTAAGAAGAATCTGCCACGAAATGGAGGCAAGAAAGAGTACGAGATTTAGCCTTAACTAAATAACACTTACAAACACACGCTCTATTAGCAGCACTGCACATAAGTTTCTAAATAAAAAAAGAATTTGCTTCTCGTTTCTTGTCTTATCAATCAACTAAACAAATAACCCTAATTATGTTAAAATAACATTGAAATTGCTGGTTATTGAGAGATCGTCGAAGTTAAGCAATGATGATCTTTTCAGCTGAGAGTGTGTGTTTGGTTTGTTTTTATGGCATATCAAATATTGTAGGTTTATTCAATGCCAAATCTTTTTTAGACAAATATATTAGATATATGATTAATATTTTTAAAAGGAACCTCAGGTCATTTTTTTCACTATTAAATGATTTCATTTATTTCCATCTAATCTGAATGATCAAACAGTCCTACTTCAAAGAACTCAATTTAGCATAAGTACAGTTTACTGCTTAAACATAGTCATTTGTTTAAATAGTTTTTTGTTAAAATCTAAAAACAGTTCTAATACAAACAATTCAGTTAAACATGGCAAAAAAGTTAAATGGTTCGAAATATTGGTATGTGTCAATAACAATATAAGTAAACACACCGTAAAATGATCAAACAGTTCTATTTCAAACAATTCAATTTAGCCAAAGTATACAGTTTAAATGTCAAACAGTTCTATTTAACCTTTAGTTAGGACACTATCAGGTACGACCCTATCAGACCAGAGAGTTCCGCTGAGAGGGGTGATTACTTGTTGGTTGTTATCAACGATATATCCTTCTTTGAGGTTTCTTTAGTGCCAAATCCTGTTTATATATATATATATATATATATATATATATATATATATATATGTGTGTGTGTGTGTGTGTGTGTGTGTGTGTGTTTTGTAAGCGATTAGTTTGTGGGAAACTTTATTTTAAACTAGTTGTTAGACCTTATTTGTTCTCATCTAGTTAAATAGTATTGATCTTTAACATTTGTAATTATATTCATCAATTAATAGGTAATATAAATAATTTACTCACTGCTGTATGGGTTAGCATAACAAAAAATAAAAATCCTTGATGAATAATTGATCAGTTCTCTTAAGCTAAGTTCCCTTCTATGGGTAACTCATAGATGGGTACCCTAATAGTTACTACAACTCCGGGTCAATTTAACGTTAGTAATTTGTTTGCTCATAGGTAAATTGTAAAACTTCTATTTATCCTATCAGGTACAACCAGGTAGACCTAAGGGTAATAGCAATGAATCAGTACTTCACATTCTCCAAAGTTCCAGGACTGGGGTCTTACCGTCAGATACATTTTAATGTCATCCCCCAGATATTCGCCTGGGAGTCTAACCCGCCAGCAGAAGTGCAGTCGACGTATTCAACAGCCCCAACCGACAGTCCACAATTGCATAGGAGCAGCTGGTACTATATGGCAGACTATATAAAACTTAGTAATGCTTTGGTCAAACAAAATAATAGCGTACACATTTAGGTATGTTTTGCGATTCCAAAATACATATCATCATGATCATCGAGTCGTGCTGTTAGCACGGATTTCCCTGACTCTCTCACTCTCTCTCTCTCTCTCTCTCTCTCTCTCTCTCTCTCTCTCTGTCTCTCTCTATATATATATCTATCTCCATTCCTCTCTATCATCTATCGCTTCCAGCCGGTCTTCGAGACTTCATCGTGTGTCCGTTAAGAGCTGTTGTTGATACGTTCTAGTTGGTCGTACAACATTTGCACGTCCGTGTGAATCGGAGAAGGTCACTTATGAGTTCGTCTTTACTTCTCCAGCAGTTTCCTTCATGTCATTTTGTCTTATTTGGACGGTTTTAGAGATGGTAGGTAGGTGGCCGTACAGCTGTTTTTTGGGATACTGCTTCCGGGATTTGTTTGATGTAGCACGTAACATTTTTGCACATTTCCTGTCTAACTTTTTCTTGATACGCTTAGTCAGCGTCTCTGTATTGCATCAATGTAGTAGAAGAATTGACATAACTGCTGCTTAGAAAAAATTGTATTTTATTTTATCGGATTGGTTTGACTTCCATATGATCGATAACCTATCAATTGCAGTCCATTCCTTCGCTAGTGGCATATTGATGTCATTTTCAGTTGATGAGACGCTGCTTCTGAGGTACGTTAAGTTGTTCACTAGTTCTAGAGAACCATCATTTAGTGTGAGAATGTCCCCTTCTTGCTTATAACACACATACTCAGTTTTGTCTGCATTGACATGGAGGCTAATGTCACCTGCTGCCTGGTCCAGACTATACATACACACATATATATATATATATATATATATATATATATAATTCTGTTAGTGTGGAAAAACTCCGATTGTACGACTTCCAAATTCTAGAAACTGATATCTGTGAAAAGAAATTTGGTAAAAATAGCAAAGATTAAAAACACTCTCGGCCATGTAGGAATTATTTTCCTTATATATGTATATATATATATATATATATATGTGTGTGTGTGTGTGTGTGTGTGTGTGTGTGTGTGTGTGTGTTTGAGAGAGAGAAATTCATTTTAAATATAAGTGTGTGCATATATAATCGATTTCTTATTATAAGCCATGAGGCTGACAGAAGCTGAGAAAGCGATATATATATATATATATATATATATATTTGAGAACAGATGGAATGCCCGACGTTTTAGTGCATATTTTAGATGTAAAATCTTCTGCTCCAAGAAATATTTAATCGTTTACATAAGCTCCAAAAATTTCTAGAACCTTATTGCATCAGTCAACAAGCACATAGATATTATACTTGAAGAATTCTTTTAGCGTTGATACAAAATATCAACAACAATGGTGAGAGGACCTGAAATGTTGGATTCAGTTAATTCATTAATTTTTGCTGAGAGAAGAGTTGTAATAAAGGATATTACTCAACAAAAGTGAATTTCTGAACGTACACCACAAACATAATGTGCATAATGACCTTGCCTTTTCGTCGGGATTAACCTGGACAATGCACGCCCCCATAGATTAGTGTGAAATAATGGAAACCATCAGTCAGTTTGTATTGGAACAGTAACCAAATCCTCCAGCAGTCTTAATCCCCCTCCCTTGATTTTCATTTGTTTCTCCTCTTCTCAAGAATGTTGCCGTGAAATAAAGTTTTCAAGTGATTTTGAAAGTAAGAACATCGCCAGCAAAATCCAATCCAAAAATTTGTTTGCTGAAAGAATACAAAAGCTTATTTTTCGATAAGAATATGTGGTTTGTTCTTGGGTTGATTGGTTGGGTTTTTGGAAAATCCACCCATGTAGATTATTTTATGCCAAATCATTCATATACATATAATAAGTACGAGGATCATTAAATAAGTTTCCAGACTTTTTTCGTATGTGCACTTTTATTGATAGTGTACTGATGAAACTCTAGTGCCCATCGAAATAATCTCCGCCGGCTGCAATGCACTTGTTCGACCGTTCAAACAACTTCTGGAAGACCCCACGGAAGTCCTCTTGTGTGAGAATGTCAATGACCTTTGTCACAGACTCTTTCATCTCCTCAATTGTTTCATAACGACAGCCTCTGAGCTTAGGGAATAACCAAAAGTCACAAGGAGCAAGGTCTGGACTATAGGGACGGTGAGAAACTGTCTTGATGCCCATCTTGGTCAAATAGCCTGTGACAAGGATGGGGTTGTGGACTGGTGCATTGTCCTGGTGGAAATGCCACTGGCCCAGTTTAAAGAGTGCTAGCCTCTTCCGACGGAATCTCTTCCTGAACTTCCGTAAAACCTCAA
Source organism: Sepioteuthis lessoniana (assembly GCA_963585895.1). Classification (NCBI taxonomy): domain Eukaryota; kingdom Metazoa; phylum Mollusca; class Cephalopoda; order Myopsida; family Loliginidae; genus Sepioteuthis; species Sepioteuthis lessoniana. Next base: position 38,476 of record CAUZXS010006764.1, on the reverse strand, counting down.
CATAGTAACCCTGACCCTAACCCTAATCCTTTGGCCAATCAACTTTGGTATATTAACTTTCTTACTCCACCCACACCTCTCATCATCCCTCACAGACTCCCTGCCTTCCCTGAATCTCTTATGCCACTCCAAAACTGATCCTCGATTCATGCAAGATGGTCGAAAAGCAGTCTGAAGCATTCCTTACGTTTCTGTGGCATATTTTTCCAAGTTTAAAACAGAATTTTATTGCATATCGTTCTTCTAAAGTGTCCTCACGTCCAGATTGCATTTTTAAAATTCACCAGCTGTGACAATCAGGCTTTAGTAGGGTGTATTCGAATTCCTACTGTAGCTGTTCATTTGAAGCTGAAAGCATAAAAATTGGTCAGTCATCTCATAAGATGTATAGCAATAACATACTAAATTTTCTAGAGTCTACGAAAATCTTAAATGCCTGTACCAAAAAAGTCTGGAAACTTATTCAAGGCACCACGTATATTTGTAAACAAATAGTTTGTGACATTTTAAACAAGCTATAATTATTTTTTCTCCACACAGATGGTTTCACGTATTGCTAGTTCATACTAATACTTCTATTTGAACTCAGTTAAATGGTTTAAGAATTGTTATTAAAACTACATTCTATTTTATCAACTCATTCGTTTGCACGCAGTAAAATGTTTCCAAGTATCACAATATAATACTCACAAGTCAATTTAACATCAACCATTTGTTTGCACACAGTTAAATGGTTAAACAAGTTTTATTTGACCCTTAGAGGTTCTCCTCACTGAGTAAGAGTGGACCTAGGAGTAATGGCAATGAAGGAGAACTCCACATACCCGAAAGATCCAGAATTGGAGTCAAGCTATCAGATAATTTAATATCCTAGACACTTATTTGGAGGACCTTACCTTTCTGCAGAGATGTATTCAGCGTATTCTACTGCCCCAGCTGACTGTTTAAAAGGTTGGAGAATATATTGAAAAATAGAGCAATTTTCTTTCCTTGCTGAAATGTGCGTGGTTTTATTGTAAAATACCCATTATTTTTTTTAATAACCTTCATGTATTCTCCCCACCCTGTGAGTTGAGTACCCCAGAGGGAAATTTGCCGGCTGCCATATGCACTTAAATGCAAGAGCTCTTCTCATGGATTGAGCACTCCAGGTAGCCGATAACGTATATTTAAAAAGATTCCTTCATTCACGCTGAGAATGACGATGTCTCTCGGGTAAAATATTTGACTGACTTTACGTCAGTTGAGTTTCGATCTCGGCTTGAAGCATCTCGCGTGTCTCGTCAAACTGAAGAGTGGTGATACAACGGAACAGTCTGTGAAAGAAAAATTCATATTACACAATTTTCTCTGTTCTTTTTGGTTTGGTTTCTTTGTTTAATGGTACCTCAATCTTTTAGGTAGTTTAATGCTGTAGGGGTACTATATAACCAATAGCTGGTGTTGAAAGGGGGGTTATACCTTTCCTAAAGGTATTATTTCGAAAATGAACGCAGAGTGCGATTGGAGTTTGAACTCTCTTACTGCGATGTCTCAGTCTAACAACTGAGCCACAATGCCGCTGGGATTCCTCTTTTCTATGTTCACTTTAGTTTGGATTGGTTTGGTTTGATTTTATGGTAAATCAACCATTGTAAGTTATTTAATGCTAAATCCATTTATACAAAAACAGTTCTATTTCAAACAATTCAGTTTAGCATAAGTACACTTTTTTGTTTACATCCACTTAAATGTAAAAACAGTTCTATTTAAAACAATTTAGTTTAACATAAGAAGACTGTTTAAACGTCAAATCAGTTCTATTTCAAACAATTCAGTTTAACATAAGAACGCAGTTTAAATGTCAAAAACAGTTCTATTTCAAAAAATTCAGTTTAGCATTAGTATACTGTTGAGTTCTATTTGACCAATAGATAGAACCCTATCAGCTGCTACCACTTCGGGCCTGAGTAGACCTGAGTGTGATGGGCATGAATGAGTATTTCAGATTCCCCAAAGTTCCAGCATTACTGGATCCTCGCCATCAGATTGTTTAGTGTCTTACTCGTCTACAGAGACACAGTCGGTGTATATTATACAGCCCCAGTCGATTGGGCCATCTTCGTTCTGTGTGCAAACAAATGATTTAAAAACAAATATTAAAAATGAATCCAATTTAAAAAGAAAGTGGGGAAACTGAACTACTGTAACGATTTCAATTGAACATTTAGAAATTAATATAATTTTTATATAAACCAAAAGGAATTGAAATGCCGTTAATCAAACAAAAAGAATTATTCCAGGAATTCGATTAGGATCCCCCACAAAAAAATTACTTTTAAAATAAAACAGATTTTGAACTTATTCAAGGACTTATGATTATTATATTTTTAAAGTTTTATTATCAATTACATCACTCCCATTTCTATTGAAAAGAGACCACACCTTTTTCTTCCAGCCAGTAAATCTATAAAAGGCCTTTGAATATTTCCGCTGAAACTCTTTCTCAATAACTGCCTTGTAAGTTGGTATTAGAATACACTGACGGTTAAGAAACAGCAACACAAAAATGTAAAAATAAACGGACAATAAACGCTATTCCCTAACGTTTACGCGTAAAATGACCCGCTATAGGCTGATATGTTGTTAAAATCAATCAGTCAACCAATCTTTCGTATTAACACAGAGAAGGAATTCAACAATTTTAACAATTCTTACGATGTTATTAAATCTAGAAAACATCTTTTCTAGTGATTATTATCTAAAGCTGGCCATAAAATTGATGAGTGGAAACAACGTGGAAACAGGAAAACCACCAGAAACAATAGGTTTAATTATCTTAGCAGCTAATGATGTGTACATTTTGGTGTTTAACAATAAATTGATAGCTAAGGCCTAACACAGTAAAGTCAAATAATAGTATCCAGCTTCCTTTTTCTGTTAAAGGGACTTAACTCGCATTATGTCGTGGTGATATAGCCTATGATATCACTGTATAAACCCTTCCTGACACTATAAATAGTGACTGACTCAATAAATGAGTCAAGAGAGTCTAGTCTATTACCGGTAACCGTTACTGCCTGTATTTCCGTAAATATATGCAGCTGTAAACCTTACATCTCTTTGTGTTATTCATTTCAGGCCCTTCAAGACCACCACATATTGGCAGTAGATAAGCATGCATTATTTCCTATAAATCAAGAGAAGATTTATAGAAATATCAACTATTTGAAGGAAAATGAGCAACATTTAAATGATGAGAAAAGTTTGTATTTATTCGAATATCAGAATATGTCCCAATGCAGTAAATACAGAGAATCCTAAAAAAAAAAGGAATTTAAAACTATAAATATAATCTAATTGTTTCTTCATTTAGTGTTAGAAATTTATATACAAATACAGTAACAATTACTGGACAGAAAAGGTAATCACTGAAACTATCTCTGTCCCAAAATATTTGTTCCGTTAAGCATATGAAATTTATATGCAAATGTAGCAACTATTTTGGGACAAAAAAGGATGAATTAAACCACCTCTGTTCCGAAATAATTGTTCCATTTAGCATATAAAATTTATATTCCAATGCAACAACTATTATAGGATAGAAAAGAATAAATCAAACTACCTATGTCCCATAATAATGTTACATTTATTATATGAATTTCATATACAAATGCAGCAACTATTATGGAACAGAAAAGAGAATAAATCAAACTATCTATGTCCCATAATAATGTTACATTTATTATATAAAATTCATATGCAAATGCAGCCACTATCATTGGACAGAAAACAAAATAAATCAAACTATATGTGTCCCATACTAAGGCTACATTTATTATAAGAAATTTATATGCAAATGCAACAACTATTATGGGACAGAAAAAGACTCAGTCAAATTACCTCTGTCCTATAATAATTGTAATGTTATCCAATAAGTAAGCCCAATCGATAATTTTTGGCAGGGTCATGTAATGTTCGATCCTCTAATTATAGTTAGATTTTTCTAATTAGGGTTTTAAAAAGTCGAATACTACACGAACGTCAGCTGCTATACGTATCCATACTATATTAGTATTAAGAATAATCAGTTCTAGCTCATTACAAGACCACCTGCTACTGTACTCGATTCGGCTTCCATGAGGGTCACATTATTCTAGGGGGCCAATATCGCCATCTGGCGGCTGACTATCGGTATACGTAATGCTTATTGTTAAACCACAACAATCGACCCGACTTACACTGCAGAAGGAAAATTTTAGTGTGCATCCCCCCGCCTGTCATCCAAAATAGCCCGGGGCTATAATTTGCGGGGAATTGTTAGACAAATTGGAGAATAGCCATATTTGCATCTTCCCCTTACGTCAATTAACCTGACATTTTAGGCGCAGCTGTTTGTGTTAGACCAAAATTATACAGAAATGAAATTGCCCTTTCTTTGTGCGTTCTGTCTTTTTTGTTTGTTGGTTGGTTTTTTGTTTGTTTATTTATTGGTTTATTTGTTTTATGTGTCAGAGAGTTAGTTTGAAGAGAATTAATAAAATTGAACAAAAAAAAGGCTTCGTGGTTTTATAATGAGTAAAAAGATTAAATTTATGAAAAAGTATCATACAATATTTGCATTTTAGATATAAGGTTTTTTTTAGTCCGTTCTAACAACTTTTTAATCCATTTGTACTGGGAGGTGCGGGTGTAGTAATGGTGTAATGGTATGACTCGATAAACTAGATTTGGTTTGGTTTTTTGGCATGTCAAGTATTGTAGGTTATTTAATACCAAATCCTATTCACACGTACACACACACACACATAGATATATATAGAGAGTGAGAAAAATTATTTCGTGAGTCAGGAACTAACCTACTACATTTTCGATTCGGGATTAGGTACCTTGATGAGCCGCTTGGGCTAAACTGTAGTAGGTTAGTTCCTGGCTCACAAAATAACTTTTGTCACTATTTTCCTCTACTTAGTATTGAGCACTTTTTTGCACTTGTAGCTTAGCAGCAATTAAGGTGGGTTTTTTTTTACCAATCAATTGCGTATCTGTTGATTTTTTTCAGTTGGTATGACAAGATTGGCCTTTTTTCCCAATATATATATATATATATATATATATATATATCCCCAAGAAAGTGATTCGTTGTATATTTTATCTTCGAATTACTTGCGGTTTTTCCCCTTACCGTAAGTGCTATTTTTCAATAAGTTATTTAATGTATATATATATATATATATATATATATATGGTCTGGTATGGCCTATGATCCCTTGTACGTAATTTAATGCCAAATCCTGTTTACTTACACGCACACACACACACACACACACACATATATATATATATATATATATATATATATATATAATTTGTAAGGAATAGTTTTTACACAAAATTCTTACACGAGCTAGATCTCATTTGTCTGCACACAGTGAAACGGTTTTTTACATTGCTATGTAACACTGACAATGTAATTTAACACCAGTCGTTTGTTTGCACACTGTTCAATTGTTTTAAATATATGATTTGTACGTAAACTGTTTGTCGATAATCTTATTTTTAAATGAGTTAGAACAATTTTCTGCATAAAAGTACAGCTATTGTTTGCTCACAATAAAATGGTTCATAATATTGCTATCTTACCCTAATAATTCTATTTGATATAGATTATTTGTTTGCACACAGTGAAGAGGTTTCAAGTATTGCAATCAAACACAAATAATTCTATTTACTATAAATCATTTGTTTTTACACAATGAAATGTTTTCAAGTGTTGCTCATTCTAATAGTTTTATTTTCGCTTATAACTGATTCAAGTATTTCTATTTAACTCTAATAATTCTATTCAGCACGATTCACTCTTTTGCACACAGTTGAATGGTTCAAAGTAATGGTACGTAATACCATTTATTCAATTTTTTGCTCAAAGTAAAACAATTCCATTCTATTAAGAGTAAGAGATGAGATATTAAGCTTAACAGCCACATTCAGTGGCCTATAAACTCTACCTGATATTGAATGATTTACATAAAACAATTTAGAAAGAAAATATAACAGTATTAACCTTGTCGCAAAAATAAACCGTTTTCTCTTATCAAATGTTTAAAAAAATTTAATTTCTGTATCTTAATTAAAACCAAAGTGATAGCTCCTTCATCACACAAGTAAACGAAACGACGCTTTGGACCCTAAGCTCCATGGCCGGCGGATACCATGTACCTGATCTTAGAATACATAAATTATAACCATTGCAGAGGGGTAAGACATCCCCTAAAAAGGTGTCCTGGTTATTATAATAAAGTCCATCAAGAAGTGAGAATCCATTTTTGGAAATGGCCCAGTCGGCTGGGACTGCAGAATACACCGACTGCATATCTGCAGATGGGTAAGACTCCCCCAACGAGTGTCCTAGATATGATACTAAACACTCTGATGGTGTGAGTCTAGTAATGCAAGAGCTTTGGAGAATGCAGAGTAACCGTTGATTGCCATCGCTCTCAGGTCCACTCTGGCCCGGAGGGGTAGTATCTGATAAGGTCCTATCTATGGCTCAAATAGAACTAAGCTGTGTACTTATGCCAAACTGAATTGCTTGAAATAGGACTGTTTTGACATTTAAACTGCGTACTTATGCAAAACTGAATTGTTTGAAATGGAACTGATTTTATATGCTAAACTGTATTATTTGAAATAGAACTGTTTTGACAATGAAACTGTACTTACGCTTAACTGAATTGTTTGAAATTGAAATGTTTTTGACAATTAAACTGTGTACTTATGCTAAACTGAATTGTTAAAAATCGAAATTTTGTTTGTATAAAAATGGATTTGGCATTATATAACCTACAAAGGTTGATATACCATAAAACCCACACAAATCACTGTTCAGGGAATCTAAACATTATAGAGTACCCTTTGTGTCATTACTCCCAGATCCACTTTGACCCTGATTTTTAGTATAGGTTAGGATCACATGTATAGGGCTAATATATTTGTTTCAAAATTATTTGTATTAAATAGAAGTACTTAAAACCATATGATTGTAGATTATTTGTATACAGAATAGTTGGTTGAAGCTACAATTATTTAAGAATTACCATTAGTTACCTGAAACCAAATAACTGTGCACAAACCAATAGCTATGATTCAGTGGAAATGAGGATATGTGTTATGTAGTTGTAATGAATGAAAGATAACACTCTTCTTTACAAAAATACATCTCTCTTTATAACTTTCGTAAGGGTATGAAAAGTGAGACGGACTGCGGAAGAAGACGAATGAAGGACATGGACACTTGCACAGTTCTTAACCACACTGTGCCACACTCATATTCAGGGCTTCACTTTGTACTTCTACTTCTTTGACGATACGTTCTCTACCGCTCTTCGCCAGGAGGCCACTTTGCCCCCCGCTGCCTCTCTGTGACTCCAAGGCTCAAGACTGCAGACTGACCGATTACTCGGCAGGTACCTGTGTATATATAGTTTCACAATGGCTCACTATTTCCGGTACACCTACGCATCTCTGCCTTCTTGTTTACACAGATACGTCCTGTAGTCACTTTTTTTTACGCACCTGGAATATCCGGCTTTATCAAGGCTCTATATGCAACGTATGAAAGTATATAATTATCAGCATTAGTGAGGAATACTTGAAACCATACAACTACGTGCAACTTATTTCGATTAAATTTGGAATAATTGATCATTTAAAGTTGATCTGTATTAAGAATATTTAGTTTTATTTATAGTTGTTTCCTGAGGATTATTACTAATTAATTGTAAATATATATCTATTTGTAAACAGAGGATTATTAATAGGTAAAAAAAAGCTGAGCTACTGTCTTTAATCATTACGAAGTACAACCCACAGATGGTCTCATTATTGGGTGGGAGATTAACCCTCTACAGATATGCAGTCACTGTATTCTACAGCCCTAATCAACAGCGGGGTGGATAGGTTAGGTAAGGTTATTTGACTTAATGGCATATACCCTCTTGATGGTTATTTAATGCCAAATCCTATTTATTCATATGTATATATGGTTTTTAAGGCAATATTTTGATGGTAACATTATTTTTAACGGGCCGGGGTTCATTGGTTCGCCCTTAGTCAAATGATTTCAAGTATTGCTATTTACTGTTTGAACACAGATGGTTTCAAGTATTGCTATTTATTATTTGTACCCGGTAAAATCGTTTCCCGTATGGCAATCTTACTGTAATAGTTTTATTTGCATTCAGGTAAATGGTTTCAAACACTGCTATCCAATACTAATAATTCAATTTAATATCAATCATTTTTTTAAACTGCTAAATGTTTTCAAGTATTTTAAAAGGCTCATTAAATAAGTTTCCAGACTTTTTTTCGTATGGGCACTTTTATTGATAGTACACACATGAAACTCTTGTCCCCTTCGAGGTAATCTCCTTCGACTGCAATGCACTTGTTCGACCATTCCAACAACTTCAGGAGGGCCCCATGGAAGTCCTCTTGTGTGAGCTTGTCAATGACCTTCGTCGCAGCCTCTTACATCTCCTCAATTGTCTCATAACGACAGCCTCTAAGTTTTTCCTTGAGCTTTGGGAATAAGCAAGTCACAGGGAGCAAGATCTGGACTTTAGGAAGGTTGGAGAACTGTCTTGGTGCCCATCTTGCTCAAATAGTCTGTAACAAGGATGGAGTTGTGGACTGGTGCATTGTCCTGATGGAAATACCACTGAGCCGATTTGAAGAGTGCTGGCCTCTTCCGACGGAACCTCTCCTGAACTCCCTTAAAACCTCAACATAGTATCCCTTGTTGATTGTCTGTTCAGTGGGAACCCAGTGCATATAGATCATACCAGTGATGTCAAAAAAAGGGGTCATCAAAGGTTTGTGGATGGATTTACTCTGTCTTGCCTTCTTAGGTCTGGGAGAGCCAGCATGCTTCCACTGGGAACTCTGTCTGTTGGTCTCTGGGTCATAGCAGTAGATCCAGCTTTCCTCGCAAGTCACCAGAGCATCAAGAACTGCGGGATCTGAATTGATCAACTCGACCATATCCCTGCTGTCATGACAACGTCTTTCTTTCTGTTCTTCTCTGAGCGCCCTTGGGACAAACTTCGCGCAAATCTTCAGCATCTTCACTTCCTCGCGAATAATTGTGTGTACAGTTCCCACACTGGCATCAAACTGCACTTATTGTCTCTATAGACACACGACGGTCCTTGTCGATGAAATTCTTTATTTGGCCAATCAACTCTGGTGTTCTGACTTCCTTACTCCTCCCACACCTCTCATCATCTCTCATAAACTCCCTGCCTTCCTTGAATCTCTTATGCCACTCAAAAACTGATCCTCGATTCATGCAAGATGGTTTAAAAGCAGTCTGAAGCATTCCATACGTTTCTGTGGCATTTTTTCCAAGTTTAAAACAGGATTTTATTGCATATCGTTCTTCTAAAATATCCTCACGCCTAGATTGCATTTTTGAAATTCACCAGCTGTGACAATCAGGTTTTAGTAGGGTGTATTCCAATAGCTGCTGTAGCTGTTCATTTGAACGTGAAATCATAAACATTGGTCAGTCATCTCATAAGATGTATAGCAATAACATAGCAAATGTTAAGAGTCTACGACAATTTTAAATGCCTGTACAAAAAAGTCTGGAAACTTATTGAAGGCACCTCGTAAATGATTTAACAGTTCTATTTACCCCCATGGGACTCTAATAGGTACTACCACTCTGAGTCAGAGTGGACGTGGTAGTGAAATCAATGAATGGTGTACTGTACATTCCTCAAAATTCCAGAACTGAAGCCTCAACATCAGATGATTTAGCATATTTACCCAACCCCTCCGCTCGGGCAGGATATGACAAAGGTCAATTTTTTAAAGCGGAGTTTAACAGGTTTGAATTCAGAGTTTTCCTTCTCCTAGACTAGTTGCCCCACCAAGGGTGAAGAACCTTGTCTGCCCTACTATTTACCCAGATGATTTAGTGTCATGTCCATAACACACGTTGGAGGAAGGTCTTACCTTTCTAAAGAGATGCAGTTGGCGCATTCAACAGCCCCATCGGACGGGCTAGTTTTACTATAATTCAAAGAAAAAGTATTGCTTCCAAATTAGGCATTACAACAGATAGATAGATAGATAGATAGATAATGAAGAGAATTTGATAAATATGGTGTATATCGTTACAAAATGGCAGTTAACATTTGCTTTCTATTTACTTGAGTTGAAGTTTATCTTAAGATCAAATCTAATTGTTGTCAAAAAATTAAAATATTTCGGTAATTTTCAACCAGAATCTCTTGTTATTTGAAAATGGCAGCTTTTGAATTATTTACTTGATTTTTTTTTTTTTCTTTTTTTTTTTTTTTTGCTTTTCATATTGAACGATCTTACTTGAACACATATTCACATTGAGAGTGAAGCAAGAATTCTTCTTAATTCTTCTTAATGTTTCAAAATATAATTCAAAATATAATATCAAGTATCTGAAAGCCCCGACCATGCAAAATAATCATTCCGTTGTAAATCTCAGTGGACATGGCTTTTTTCTGTAAGTAAAAGCAGTTTAAGTGTGCTGCTCTAATAAAGAAATTCACTATAATATACCGTTTTGCAAGATTACGGTTACATTTAAAGAAACGTAATGATACATGTGATAACTTTATTTACACGCACACGCACAGATACACACAAACAAAAAAATACGCATACATACGCACTAACATACACACAAACACACATAGAAATACACACACAAATACGCGAGCATAAAAACACAAGAACGCACACACACACACACACACATACATACACACAAATACACACGCAAGCATGCACGCACACAAACTCACGCTAACACAAGCACACATACACACACATGATCCTATACAGACAAAAATGCATACAAATATATACACGCACACTAACACACACACGCACCTACGCAAACAAATACGCAGAGACACAGACACACAAAAACACAAACAAAAAACAACACA
>CAUZXS010006764.1:5000-25000 GCA_963585895.1 Sepioteuthis lessoniana | reverse complement strand
AAAAGGCCATTTACACATTATGTATTTTGTTTTTCATATTCTGTTATATGCATATTAAATTGTTTGTTGTTTAATGTTCGTTGTGTTCTATTACATTTCTTTTGCGCGATTGTAATGTTTTGTGTTGTATTTGTGGTGGGAATAATTTAGAGAGCAATCTACTGAAATAACCAAAGTACATACTCCCCCGACCACACACACATATAAACAAATACACACATGGGTTGAATATATCGAATAGCAATGTATGTTTCATGACACCGTATCAAATAAATATATCAGTTCTTCTGTCACAGTTTTTTTAGCATACGCAGACTTATTCTCAAAATATATACTCTTGGTGTCACACAAGACTCTGTTAATTAGGGTTCCTTCTATGGGTCAAATAAATATTTTCTGAAAAAGGAATGCTTAAAACTACGTATCAGGAAGTGAGCCGGGGATTATACTGATCATCGAATTGAAATAGACTCTTGAAAGCATATACAGGATGGAACGCTAAAATTGTTGTCCTAAAGAGAACAACACTACAGCTTTAATTTAAAACTTTTATTGAAAAAATCAATTCAGGTAACTTGATTATGTAGTAGAGCTGACATCTATTCAATGTAGCCGCCTTCAGCCTCAATCACCGCCTCGATATGGATCCGAAACTAAGAACATGTCTTTTCCACAAACGCCGGCGGAAGCTCGGCGAATACTCGATGGATGGCGGTGATCAGGCTGGCTTTGGAGGTGTGGGAGGTCATGTTGGTGATTTTCTCAACGTATGACCAAACGAAGTAGTCTAGCGGGTTAAGGTCGGGGGAGGACTGGGGCCAGTGAGAGAAGAGTACAAAGTCGTAGCACTCCTTCTGAAGCCAAGCCTGGGTCTCTTTGGACTTGTCAGCCGGCGCCGAGTCCTGCTGCCACAGCTAGGGTCTGCCACCGGCCACCTGATTGCACCAGGGGATCACCACACTCTACAGGACATCCAGGTACACTTTAGTGTTGACTTTCAAGCCGACTTCGAAGATGTGAGGTGGCATGAAGTGGCCGTCACTTGAAACCACACCAAAAACCATAACCGAAGCCGGAAACTTTGTTTTCGTCACCCTGGGCACGTTGAACCGTCCGGATTTGCATTTTGAGGGTGCTGGCAAAGGTCCTATTGTCATAACTTGGATCGGTAGAGACCATGAGTTGTACAGCGGTGCATCTCCGACCTCTCTCGTTGAACGTTGTGTCACTTTCAGACATGATAGACGGCTCCTATCGCTCTTGGAATTTGTACACAACTGGCCAACTCGTATATGGTCTGCAGCAATAAAAGAAAACCGGTTTTCATTAAACGGAAATGAAATCATGTCGTATTTTCTTGGGCGACAATTTTATTGTTCCACCCTGTAATTCAAAGAAAAATATCGGACTTCGGGATTAGATAACCCAACAAGCCAACCAAACATCTCTAAATAGAATCGTCCATGAATAAATGTGCTTTTACACATCTTTTATTTAAAGTTTTCTTTTCTAAATAAAAAATACCAGGATTCTAAAATTTCTAATCGAGCAACATAAAGTCAAAACGGATATTATCATGTGTTATCTATTACCAAAGTCTTTATCATTATACCAACCGTTTTGATTCTATCATGTCCCAAAATAAAAAATAAAATCCTGCCATATTTCATTTTGTTAGGTTTATTTGTTAAAGGACATATTAACTCTCTACTGGTTACTTAATAACTAAATTTCGCTCATTTCTAAATAAGGAAAGTCTTTATGGCGTTGTTGCTCACGTACTGAACTGCAACATCGTTGTAAGTAGGTTCGAACCCCAGTTGATCAAGAACGTTCCCTTTCGGACAAATACGCTCGGGAAAGTTATGAAAATCCAGTTATTGGTTAAATAGTCCCTCTATTGTTCACTTACATGGATGGCTTTGACTATAAATAACCCACGAAAGTTGATATGACATTAACCAAAGAAACCAAACTATTACAAAATATTTGTTGGTAATCATAGTTACATTTTTATTGCACTTTTTGTATTTATTCACAAGATTTTTTTCGTACATTATGATATCTAAATGCAAATAATTTGCACACAGTGATATTGTTGTGTTCTGGTTAGTGAACACAAGTAGTAGTAATAATAAGACAAACCACGAGATGTGAGGTAAATAGCTATATTTACAGGAAAGAGTATTTACAAGAGAGAGACTGTTAGTAATAAGAACATAGGGTTAGTGATAGAGTAATGATATACTTCAACAAAAAGAACGGTTCCTCTGGTCTGACTCGTAGGCTTATCCTTCCTAGACTGATCCCCGCTACTACCATATATGGCAGATGGAACAGCTCATTATGCTGATACCCAACAAATATGGTATCAAGCATTCCTATCAAATAAAAATAATTTATGCACAATTATATAAGTAAAGTTGGCGACCCTTGTCGAGGGCTACCCGAAAGCTCCTTTTTCAATAGCTACAACACCGAAGTGTAGGATAGGGCGCTACTCCTGTCTCTGGATTGCTCCACTTTACCCTTGAAACGTACCTTATAATGCTGAGTGTTAAGCAAAGAGGTATCAAGTAAAATTTTTTTGAGTCTTTGGAATGACTCGACCTGAGATTGAACTCCAGTCTCCCGGCCCATAGTTTCAAGTAACTATTCTGATTTAATAATAATCCTTTGTTTGCATACAGTTGTAGGGTTTCACGTATTTCTGTCCAATATAGATACTTTTCATACAGATCAATTTAAGACATAGATGGGACTCAGACAGGTTCTGTCTCTCCAGTTCGGAGTAGATTGGGTTTAATGGCAGTGACGAAGAGATTCCTCACTCCCCAGAACTCCAGAAGTAGAGCCTCATAATCAAATGCAGTTTTGAGTTATACCCATGTCACACCTTTGTCTTTAAAGTGAGGAGAGAGGCTACCCCTCATCAGGGGATGCAGTATTCTAAATACAAGTGACTTTTGTTCAGAAGCATATATATATATATATAACACTTAAAAGAGTCAGAAACTACCTACCTAGTTATTTAGAAGGAAAAAGAGGGAAAGAAAGAAAATACAAAGGAAATCAATTTAGGAAAAAATAGAGAAAGAAGTAAAAAAAGAAAGAAAAATAGAAAGAAGGAAAAAAGAAGAAAAAAGAGCAAATTACAAAAGAAAGAAAGAAAGAAAGAAAGAAAGAAAGAGGGAAAGAAAGAAATTTACAATAAGGTTTAAGAAAAAAACCTTTCAGAAATATTTAAAAATAAAATTGAATTAAAGAAGGAAAAAAAGGATATACATATATATCATCATCAATATCATGGTGGGCTATCAGCACGGATATTCCTGACCCTCCCTCGTCCCCACTCCCCATCGTCCATTACTTCTTGGAGGTCTTCAGGGCTACATCGTGTATCGGCACAGAGCTGCTGTATGTAGGTTCGGACTGGTCGTCTTGCCTTTGCTCGTCCATGTGAAGAGGTCCATAGGAGTACATCACTTATTATCTCGTCCCTACTTCTCCAGCAGTATCATGCATGTCTGTTTGTCTAATTTTGATAGTTTTTGTGATGGGTGGTAGGTGGCCGTACAGCTGCTACTATGTGGGGCGCTGTCTCCAGGACTTGTTTAATATTGCCTGCAGCATCCTTGTGTAGTTGCCGTCAAGCTTTTTCTCTATACATGTAGTTATCGTCCATTTAGTGCATCCATATACCAGTATCGACACTACCGCTGCTTGGAAGAAACTGCGCTTCCTTTTATCGGTCAGGTCTGACTTCCTATATATATATATATATATATATGTGTGTAACCTTTCCCACAAGTAAAATTCGACACAAGATCAGTTTAAAGCGAAGTTTAACAAGTCTGAATTCAGAAGGTTCGGTTTCCTTGATCGGTTGTCATACCAAGGTTAAAAGCATGACAACCGATTAAGTTTCCCCATTGCTTGAGGGAGAAAAGTTTGATTTATACCATTTCTTAGGGTATTAGTGCGATGCGAAATTCAATCAGCCCCGTCCAGATTTGAACTCGGATCACCGCATCAATTTTCTGTGAGAGCAGCCGTTTTATCACGAATGCCACCATATATATGTTGTTAGTCTTTTCTTTATATATTGAATTTTTTACCAGATATCAATTGGTGTAATAATTGTTTTGTTTTTTTTTATTTACAGATTGTATCATCTGAGTTTTTTCACACCGTCAGAATTATCGGATAAAATTTTATATATATATATATATTCCTTTTTTTAATTTAACTATGGGAGTCACAGCTTGTTACTGTTGCTGCCTGTGCATAGATGAGTGGTTAGCCTGTGTGCTCTTCGTAACTCTTAAGGAAGTCCAACATCGGGGTGAGAAATTTTTTTGTCAATAACTCAGGCGAATGGACAGAGCACAGGGAGAAATAGGTTCATGTCTTTCTTAAGGGCATTTGTAAAAAAAAGTGACGTAGCCGTCCTTGGCCAAAATTCGAACTCGTTAACCATTACGCGACCCGGCAGCTTCAGAGTTACCTCTTAATTAGCATAGAAAAACCAGACGTATTTCCTTAAAGGAAATGAAGAAAGAAAGATAAGAGCCAGAAAAATAACACATCATGAAATAATTAAATTGCGGAGCTTTGAAAAAAAGAAAGAAAAGAAAAGGCGTTTTGCTTGAGAGTCCTTTTAACCCCAGTAGCCATTATTTGCAGAGAGGTTCTTGACTTAATTCAATTTCATACACCAGGTGGCGCAACGAAAATAAATTTAAAATCAGCTTTTGGGAGATTCATCTTCAAGTGGATCATCTATTTTAACCAATTTTGAGTTGTTTTCGGGTAAAAAACCTTGGAAATTTATTCCTAAATGAATCGGTGACTTTCCTTTTCACTTTTCCGTCGACTAATCCTTTCTTTTCTGTCTTTCTTACGCGGTCACACGTTCTATATATATCTCTTTGTCTTTTTTTCTTTGCCCGTGGGAGCATAATCTTTTTAGTTCATTAAAATAAAGAAATTACTGGTCAGCTCTATTCGAAGTGTTTTTGTTTTGTTTTATTTTTTATTTTTTTTCACTGATTGTCACGACCATAGCAAATAATGAAATGATAGAGAAAAAGGCGTATTGAGGTGAAGGGAGTTATGAAGTTCAAACGGGGGAAAATCGAGAAATTTGGCTTTGGGCAGAGAAATTCACAGGGGATAATGATTGGTTCTCTTTTTCCACGTGACCTGATTTGTCTGCCAATAGCGCATTTCTGTAAGAGAGACAGAGGGTGAAGAGAAATGAGGGCGTATATAAGAAAACACCGAAAATCGAAAAAATGTACTAAGTGAAAGAAAAAGAATAAGAGTAAAAAGAGGGAGGGGAATGTGAAAAAAAGGATAAAAAAAGAAAGACATAAACAAAGAAAATAGGAAAAGAAAGAAAGAAAGAAAGTACTATCAGAGGAGAAATGAAAAGAAAGAAAGAAAGAAAGAAAGAAAGAAAGAAAGAAAGAAAGAAAGCAGATATTATCAGCAGAGAAATAAAAGGATGTTAAAAGATGTAAGAAAATGATGAAAACGGAAACCAAAAGAATGCAAAAAAAAAAAAAAAAAAAAAAATGAAAAGTAAAAAGCCATGAAAAGAAAGAGGGAGAAAAAGGGAATGCAAGATTGGTTCAATGAAAGAAAAATAACAAGATGTCAAGCTGATGATGATTTATGAAAAGAAGAAAAAATAAAGCAAAAAAAGGAGATAAAAAAACACTCACCGAACGCACTTGACTCTGGGTCTACGCAATCATAACTTAAATAAATATGGTCTCTCACCGATACTGACCGCCCTTTATTTCGAAATGAAAAAAAGGAGATTATTAGTCACTCTCTCTCTCTCTCTCTCTCTATATATATATATATATATATATATATCATCATCTTCATGTCGTGCTGGTAGCACGGATATCCCTGACCCTCTCTCGCCACTTTTCCCTATAGTTCATCGCTTCTGGCAGGTCTTGTGGACTACATCCCGTATCCTCACATATTGCTGTTCGTGCTGGTCGTCCTGCTTTTTCTCGCCCATATGTGGGGGTCCATAAGAGTACATCACTTATGAGTTTGTCCCTGCTTCTCCAGCAGTGTCCTGCATGTCTGGTTTGTCTAACTTGGATAGTTTTCGTGATAGGAGGCAGGTGGCCGTACAGTTGGTGTCTTGTGGGGTGTTGCCGCCAGGACTTGTTCAAGATTGCTCGCAGCATTGTGTAATTGCCGTCTAGCTTCTTCTCCAGCCGTTTTGTTAGAGTCCATGTAGTGCATCCATATAGCAGTATCGATGCGACCACTGCCTGGAAGAAACTGCGTTTCATTTTATCGGTTAGGTCTGATCTCCATATAATCGATCGCCTATTGATAGCTGTCCCAGACTTCGTTAATCTCGTGTCGATGTCCTTTTCGGTTGATGAGACGCTGCTTCCTAGGTAAGTGAATTTGTCTACTAGTTTAAGAGGGGTTCCGTCTAGTGTGGAGATGTCACCTGTCTGATTATAGCACATATATTCCGTTTTGTGTACATTGACATAGAGGCCTATGCCTGTGGCTGCTCGTTCCAAACTATGCAGTAGTGTTTCGGCTTGGTTGGGTGTATTTGCCAGTATCGCTATGTCATCGGCGTAGTCAGCGTCAGTAATTGTTTTTTTGTTTTTAATTGTTTTTGCGAACGGAGAGATAGGGAGACGGAAACAGATTCATCTGGTTAGTAGTTTTTAACAACGTTTAAAAAGTGTCCAATAACCCCAGAGGTATTAGCCCTGCCGTCTGGGGCTCTAGTCTGGAATATTTGGCATGTACCCCTTAATTACCATTCCTCCAGATCCACTTTGATTCGAAGACTTCCATCTAAGTACCAAACAGACACATGACTATTTAACTTGGAAGTCCGTCTCTATTTTAGTCTATATCTATCGATCTATCGATCTATCTATCTATCTGTTCGAGTCCCATCTATGTGTCAAATAGAACTGTACAACCTATTAACTGTGGGCAAATAGTGACTGATGTTAAATTGTAAATGTTATATAGCTATACTTGAAACGATTTGACAGCGTGCATAGCATAGTCGGCAGGGGCAGTAGAATACACCGACTGTATCTCTGCAGAGGGGTAAGACTTCCCCCAACGAGTGTCCTGTGGCTCAGTCGGCTGGGGCTGTACAATACACCAGCTGTATCTCAGCAGAGGTGTAAGACACACACAAGACAATCTGATGGTGAGAGTCCAATAATGCTAAAGCTTGTAGGAATGCAGAATACCCATTTATTGCCATTCGTCCCAGGTCCACTCGAGCCCGGAGTGGTAGTCCCTTACAGGGCCCTATCTATGGGTCAAATAGAACTTAACTGTGTATTTATGCTGAACTGAATTACTTAAAATAGAACTGTTTTGATATTTAAACTGCTAACTTATGCTAAACCGATTTGTTTGAAATTGAACTCTTTGGGCATTTAACTGTGTATAAACAAAAAACTGTAGTTATGATGAACTGAATTGCTTGAAATAGAACTGTTTTTTGACAATTAAACTGCGTACTTATGCTGAACTGAATTGCTTTAAGTAGAACAGTTTTTGACGTTTAAACTGCTTACTTATGCTGAACTGAATTGTTTGAAATAGAACTTTACAGGTATAAAAATAGATTTGGTATTAAGTAACCTACAACGTTTGATATGCTATAAAAACCAAACCAAACCAAAAACAGTTGTGTGCAAAAATTGTATTATTGGTATAACATTGTACTATTCGAAATGAATTTACAGTGTGAAAACAAACATTCAATATTTAATAGAATTATTAATGTTAGATAACAATACTTGAAACCATTTGACTGTATGCAAACAAAATAACTCACACTTTATTAAAAATACAATTAAATACAAATTATTCACTTACAAATCAAATATGTATAAGTCTTGAAATGTGTGCAAAGAACTGATTGATTTTAAATAAAATTGTTAGTGTTACGTAACAATATTGAAAATATTTAACCATGTGAAAACAATATTTGATAGAATTTTAAGTGTTGGATAAAAATACTTGAAATTCTTCATCGGTGAGTATACAAGTGAGATCTGGTCCGTTTAAAAATCTTATCTACAAACTATACGCTTACAAATCATATACATTTGATATATGTATACATTTACCCAACCCCTCCGCACAAATGGGATGTGACACAAGGTCAATTTTATGCGAAGTTAAACTGATTAGAATACAGTTTTCCCTCTCCTTTTCATACCAAAGCTAAAAAGCCCAGTCTGGCCTACGTATATATATATATATATATATAGCCATTTTATGATGGTTAGAGTGTTTCCCAATTCCCCGGGAGACTAGAGTTCAATCACAGGTCGAGTCAAACCAAAGACTAAAAAATGGTATATGATGCTTCCTTATTTAACGTACAGCATTAGAAAATACATGTTATTGGTAAAGTGGATCAATGCAAAACAGTTCTATTTCAAACAATTCTGTTTACCGTAAGTACACAGTTTAAATACCAAAACCGTTCCATTTCAAGTAATTCAATTTAGCATAAGTACGCAGTTTAGTTCTATTTGACCTATAGTTCGAACCCTATCAGGTGCTACCACTCCAGGCTAGAGAGGACCTGGGAGCGATGGCATTACTGGAGTCTCACCATCAGATTGTCTTGTGTGAGTTTTACCCCTCTGCAGAGATACAGTCGGCATACTCTACAACCCCAGCCGACTGGGTCACAGGACACTCGCTGGGGGAGTTTTACCCCTCTGCAGAGATACAGTCGGTGTATTGTCCAGCCCCAGCCGACTGGGCAGACTATTGTTGGCTGACCTACTTACAACTTATATACATGAACAGGATTTGGCATAATATCAACTCCAACGGTTGATGCGCCATAAAACCGACCCAACCACCCCAAAGATATAGCCGAATTCAATTCGAAATAAATTTTAATGTTTACTTTTAAAACATTTTTCAAATTTACTAAGCCGAGCTTAGGTATAGCACACACGAATTAAATTGCTTCCTGTCCCTGCCTTCTCATCTAAATACAGAACAGACTCATGAATGCTTAACTTAGGTCTCCTCCTTATATTAATCTCATTCTATCTATCTATCTATCTATCTATCTATCTATCTACGCCAGTCTATATCTGTATATCAATTTCAGCTTGTTTATATCCGTTTGACTCTGTTATCTTTCTCATTCTACATTCTACCTTCTCTTTATCTCTTCTCCTCGTCATTCTGACACTATTACTGATATATCGGTTTAATTCTATATATATATATATATATATATATATATAATCTGATAGTTGGACACACCTTTAATAGTCGAAGCGGAAAACACTTTTGTCTTTCCTTTTATCACCTTATCAATTAAAGTCATCTCATTCTTGCACGCTAAAATATCTTTCTAATGAAAAAAAGCCCTTCATCTTGAAAGGCTAATTTGCTTTTTGTCGGTGAAATCATATCAAAGTCAGCTTTTATATATATATATATATATATATATATATATATATATATATATATATATATATATATATATATAATGAAAAGAGAGCTAAGAAAAAGGTTCACTTCTGCCTGTTTCATGTCTTTGGGATTAGTATTTTGTTTTATTTTGTTTTTCTTTTTTGATTTTATTTTTCATTTTTGATTTTTTTTTTTCTTTTGTTTGTTTTTTGTTTTGGTCTTTTTTTGTAATTTTTATTTTGTTTTGTTATTTTTTTTTTACTTTAAATATCTTGTTTGAATGGTTTGTTTAAAATTGTGTTAATGGCGAATTCGACTCTGAAGGCCAAAGCTTTTGCTTGTAATCTAGCAATAAGAAACCCGTTAACATCATTGAAATGTTGGTTCGTTCATATTCATGTCGGCTTTTCATCATCTCTTTCTTAATTTCCACATCTTGCCAATGTTTCTTCCATATTATCTCTCTTATAGTTTTATTCCTTTTAAATTTATTTCTGTTTGCGTCCTTCTTTAATTCCAACAAATATCTCTCTTTCTTTATTTCTTTCAATTTTACTTTAAATTATTTCTTAAATATTTTTCTTGAATATTATCGCAAATTAATTTCTTTCTTTCTTTCTTTCTTTCTTTCTTTCTTTCTTTTGCAATTTGCTCTTTTTTCTTTATATCTTTCATTTTAGTTATTTATTTAGTAGTTTATTTTTTCCTAAATTGAATCTCTTTAATATTCCCTTTCTTTCCTTCTTTTTTTCCCCTAAATAACATTCTCTTCATACTCTCTTTCTTTTTTCTTTCTTTCCTTTTCCTAAATTACATTCACTTTATAATATCTTTATTCATTTCTCTCTCTTTTTCTTTTTTTTTATTGTTCAGCGATTTCCGATTTCTTGTATTTCTTTCTTTTTTTCACTTCTTTCTTTTTTCTTTCCTTTTTTTTTTGTTTTTGTTTTTTTTTGTTTTTCTGTGCTACATCCTCTTTATGTTATCTTCCTTTCTTTCTTTCTTTCTTTCTTTCTTTCTTTCTTTTTAAATCTGCTTTTTCTGATATTTTTTTCGTGTCTATCCGTCTTTCTTTTCCTTTTCCTTATTTTTCATGAATTTGATTATCTTTATATTTTCATTGTTTCTTTTTTTTTGTTTTGTTTTTTTTTTTCATGTTTTGATTCTTTGCGTCTTTCTGTCTAATGCTTCATTTTCTTTTATTTTCATAAAATTAAATCCAATTTATATTCTCTTTCTCCCTTTCTCTCGATTTTCTTTTTTTCTTTTACCTATTTTACCCTAAATTACAGTGTCTTTATATTTTCTTCATCTATTTCTTTCATTCTCTTTCCTTTATTTTTCCTAAATTGCATCCTCTTAATACATTCTTTCTTTCTTTCTTTCTTTCTTTCTTTGTTATATTCTCTATATATCCTCTTTCTTCCTTTCCTTCCTTCTTTCTTTCTTTATTCGTGAATTTATTTTTCCTTGATTATACTTTTCTTCATATTCTTTCTTTCTTTGTTTGTTTCTTTCTTTCTTTCTTTGTTATATTCTCTATATATCCTCTTTCTTCCTTTCCTTCCTTCTTTCTTTCTTTATTCGTGAATTTATTTATTTTTCCTTGATTATACTTTTCTTCATATTCTTTCTTTCTTTCTTTCTTTCTTATATTCTCTATATATCCTCTTTCTTCCTTTCCTTCCTTCTTTCTTTCTTTACACGTGAATTTATTTATTTTTCCTTGATTATACTTTTCTTCATATTCTTTCTTTCTTTCTTTCTTTCTTTCTTTGTTATATTCTCTATATATCCTCTTTCTTCCTTTCCTTCCTTCTTTCTTTCTTTATTAGTGAATTCATTTATTTTTCCTTGATTATACTTTTCTTCATATTCTTTTTCTTTCTTTCTTTCTTTGTTATATTCCCTATATAACCTCTTTCTTCCTTTCCTTCCTTCTTTCTTTCTTTATTAGTGAATTCATTTATTTTTCCTTGATTATACTTTTCTTCATATTCTTTTTCTTTCTTTCTTTCTTTCTTTCTTTCTTTCTTTCTTTGTTATATTCCCTATATATCATCTTTCTTTCTTTCCTTCCTTCTTTCTTTCTTATTTTGTGAATTTTTTTTTCTTGATTATATTTTTCTTCATATTCTTTCTTTCTTTCTTTCTTTCTTTCTTTCTTTCTTTCTTTACCCAAATTACGATCTCTTTTTGCTTTCCTTTTCTTTTTCTTTGTTTCTCTTTCCATCATTTTTTCTTCCTTTTTTTTTTTTGCTTCTGTCCTTCTTTCCTTTTTCTTCATTTTTCCTAAACTGTACTCTCTTCATTTTCTCAAAGTTTTTCTTTCTTTTTCTTTATATCTATTACTTATTTATTTTCTTTATTTTTTTCTTTCTTCGTTTGCCTTTTTTTCCTTTCTTTTTCCTTTATATTTTCTTTCTTTCTTTCTTTCTCCAAAATTACATTCTTCTTTATTTTCTGTATTTATTTATTTATTGATCTGTTTTCTTTTCTTTGCTTCTTTCCCTCTTTTTTTTCTTTATATTCCTCAATAACATTCTCTCTATATTCTATTACTTACTTAATTACTTACTAATCTAATTCTTTATTTCTTGGTTTCTTTCCGATTTTTTTTTCCTTTATTTTTCCTCAAATGCGTTGTTTTTGTATTTTCTTTCTTTCTTTCTTTCTTTCTTTCTTTCTTTCCAATTTTGTTATCCTTCTTTTGATTTTTTTTTCTCTTATTTCTTTTACTATTTCTGTCTTTCCCAATCAACATTTACTTCTCGTTTTCCTTTTAGCCATTTTCCTTTTTCTCATCCCTTTCCTTAAAATCTCTTAATTGTCAATGCATTTGATTTATTTGACTCGTATCTTCATTCACACGTACGGACGAAAAAGAAGCAGACATCGTTGACATTCTACCAATACATTAATCACCACATTAAATATCACTAAATGCATCGGTTACTTTTGTTGTGCTTAGTTGGTTTTCAATCTCTACACGTGTCAATAAAGACGTACACGCTTTTTGGAACTCCAACCTAAGAAACCAGTAGTTACAAGCTAATTAAATAACAAATGAAAATTCGAAATATTGTGATAAACTGTATCTAATGCTTCCCTCTGCGCATATTCATTGGTTATCCTACCCGGTGGCCGACCAGCAAGAACTTATTCACATCAGCTCCGTGCAGAAACCGGTATTTATTACACGCCCCACAAACAAGCGAGTGTGGCAAAAGGCCGAGATGTAAGTGAGTCAAGGCGTCGGCCTGTAGCCCAGCCACACTTGGCGAACACAAAGATGCCTTGGGTCCTGTCGGCACTACCCTAAAAAGGGACACCTCAGGCGCCAGGCAATAAACCTAGCCCCTCCGGAGAGGATTAAATGAGTAAGTCAGGCTCGCCTGTAAAACGCGACTGCTGGGCTTACCCGGCAATCCCGTCAAACAGACTCGATCGACCATAACCTACACGACAAAAACCGATTCCAAACAAATCACGTAACCCAAATGGCTGGTCAGAAAAGGTCTAGAAGTAGGGTAAATACGGACACAGGGTGTAGCCGGGAAGACCTTCCAGGAGCGACGAATTATGGTGACGGATGGAGAGAGTGAACGTCGGGGAAGTCCGTGCTATTAGTGCAACTTGATACTTATATATATATATATATATATATATATACACACATATATATGACCGGTCATGATTATTTTTCTCTCATGGCATATCAACTCTTTTAACAACTCTATCAAAAGCTCTCTAAAAAAACTTTTCTTCGTGAATTTTTTTTTTTTTTGTCCTGGCGATGATCTATAATTAAACCATGTTGAGAACAACCCAAAAATATATAGCACTAAAATATCTATATTTCTTACCACTTTTTTCCTCTATTCATGTGATTTCATTTTCCTCCGAAGACAAAAATACCAGAATTTTAGTATTTCATCTGTAATATTATACACTCAAATCGAATATTATTTGGTATTCTTTATTACCAGACTCCAAGAAATTGATAATGTGTCACCAAAAGTACGGCAATTTAGCCGTCAGGCTTGGATTTTGAAAGACCGGGATGCTAGTCAGGTTAGCAGGGAATTACTAACGATATCTATTCTCACTAGGTGGCTAATACTCTTGACCTTGAGCTAAAGTAAGTTAATCAAGTAAATTAATAGGTACCTAGCGTAGTTATTAGATTAGCGACTTATACTCGAATATTGCGTGAGTTTGATTCTCACTTGTTACCTCTATAAGCCTGTTCTGTTTAGATACGATTAGTAAATTACAACTGAGTCGTGGGTGTAATAGTCACTTGGTGGCCTGTACGTAATAACCTTTGGGATGAGAGATATTTCGTATTCATATATCTTATACGTTCCACGTTTTTTTTTTTTTTTTCTTTCTTCAATTTCATCTTGGAATTTATACTTTCTTCTATTCATTTATTTTAAATATTGAATTGCGTGTTCATTGTTAGTGTCACGTGAGCGTCGACTGATGAAAAAAAAAACTTATTTTAACAAGATCACCTCGCGCAGGGTTCATACTGCTTGTTGGTAGGGGGGCGCGCCAGGATTTCTTTTCTTTTCTTTTTTTTTGTGTTGTTTTATGGGGTTTTCTTTTGGAGGTTGGGGTTGTTTTTGTTTTGTTTTTGTTTTATAAAACCAGATTTTTTCTTTGTTACTTTCAGATTTGACGAACAAAATCTTGTGTGAACTAAACTCTAAATAATCATATGCACAAAATATAATAATCATAATTTCTCAATTTATAAACATAATAATCATATGATAATCATAAAAATATGGACCTGACTTGAATCCTGTATGAACAATAATATGAATATGAATAATATATAAACATATATAAATATATGGACAAATATATATATTTGGAAGATGAAAGTACAATGTAATCTCAGCTTGTAGTTGATCTGGCATATATATATATATATATATATATGTGTGTGTGTGTGTGTGTGTGTGTGTGTGTGTGTATAATTGTTTTAAATACTCTGTCCGGTGGCAAAAACTGCTTGGTTGCGCCCGAAGTCGCAGTACCGCTTTGAGCTACCGAAACTGTGTTATCACCCCTGTTTGGCGGCTGATGAGGTCAGGGTATCGCACGTGCTTTCACACCCATTTTTTTTTTTAATTGCACATATCATAATGTATGAACATAATTGTTGTGGCACCGGAAAGGGTCACTAATGAAAATGCAAACATGGATATTAGATAACAGATTATATTACAAAAGAAAGATAGAGTTACATAGAAAAGGTAAGAAGTCTCGTACTGTTCGGATAACACCGATATTGATCTGCCTCTCTGGCAGCGAAATATCTCAGTACTAATAACGGTGAGAAGAGTCCATTATAGTGAGATGGGTAAGGCTCCCACAACAATAATATGAACATATTAATTATATAATAATCATATATAATCATGATATATTAATTATATGCCCATAAGTTTCATGTAAATGAGGAATTGAGACTAGAAAATCCGCGTACGAGTTGTACCTTTCCTTGATACGTAGGTTTATGCATGTCAGTAGTTACAGAAACTATGTTGAACGTTTTTTAAATACTTATGAGCTGTTCTCCGCTAAAGCTTACAATAAACTGATTGTGTCCCCTGTGGTACTATTTACCAACCCCTCCGCTCCGGCAGGATATGACACAAGGTCAATTTTTTAAGCGGAGTTTAACAGGTTTTGAATTCAGAGTTTTCCTTCTCCTAGACTAGCTGCCTCACCAAGGCTGAAGAACCTAGTCCGTCCTACTATTTACCCATAGCTGGAGGGAGAATAAGGGGGTTCATACCTTTCCCAAGGGTGTGTCCCCTGTGGTGATGGGAGATCTCACCCTTAAAAATGTTAACCAGCGGAGTAGAATGAAAATTAAAGTGAATTAAGATCTCATCTTTTTTTCTTCTCATTAGAAATAATTTCGCAAATCTTTTATGAAATAAAAAAACCGACTGGGTCATTAGGTGGCAAATCTTACTCATCTGCAGATCGCATTCAGTGTATTGTGCAGCCCTAGCCGACTGGGTCACTCGTTGGGGGAGTCTTACCCATCTGCAAAGATGCAGTCAGTCTATTCTGTAGCCCTAGCCGACTGACCCACTCGTTGGGAGAGTCTTACCCATCTGCAAAGATGCAGTCAGTGTATTGTGAAGCTCAAACTGACTGGACCATTCTTTGGTGAAGTCTTACCCATCTGCAAAGATGCAGTCAGTGTATTGCGCAGTCCCAATCGACTGGGCCACTCAGTGGGGAAGACTTACCTATTTGCAGAGATACAGTCAGTGTATTCTGCAGCATCAGCCGATTGGGCCAAATTTATTTGAATAGAAATATTTGATATCTTAAAATCTTTTGCGAAACCCTCAAAAGCAAACAACTACACAAGAAATGTAAATATAGATTTTTCATGAAGGTAAGCCCTTGATATCTATTCATAAACTAGCCCTAGACAGGTTGACATTCCATTAAAATAAATCAATTCATCATTCAGTAAAAAATAACAGGTTTCTGCAACCGGTTCCAATTGATTGAAAGGAGACTGGAATCATTATTTATTTTCTGGGATAACACGTTTTTACTCGGTATTAAACAGGACCCAAAAGTCATTGATCGTAGTTTCCATGGATGGTGGTAGAAAATAAATAAAAAACATTGATGACGTTTTTTATTACCCACTATTTGCTGTTTACTTTTGGTTGTGTGAATTTTAGGGGTCTTTATGTCGGCTGGAAGAACCATCCGGTTCGTTTCTAAATGTTATCCATCTTAATCTTCTCAGATCTGGATCAACAAAGCATTGTATCCTGAATATCACATCCTCTTTTTTTCTATCACGTGACAGTCATCAAGAGATTGGGTGCATGTTTTTCTATTAGTGGAAAAAGGCACGCCTGTGCCTGGTATTGAATGTTTGATTTTTTTTGTATCAAATGAAAAAATGGCGAGAACAACTCCAGTTGGATATCAAAGTCGTGGTATTTAGCAAAATGATGCTGAAGTCAGTGTCGAACAAATTTAGAGGTTTGGTTTCTTTGTTTTTTAATGGCATATCAACTCTTTTTAGGTTATTTAATTACAAATCCATTCTCCTAGAAGAACAGTAGTGGTGCTATTTAACCCATAGCTGGGAGGATAAGGGGGTTCATACCTTTCCCAAGGGTATTTGCCCGAAAGTGAACGTAATAGCGCGACTGGAGTACGAACTCGCGTACTACGATTCCGCAGTCCATCGCTTTAACCATTACACCACGAGGACATCCCCGGCAAATTTAGAGATGAAATCCTGAAATTCTCACTAAGAAATGAGTGATTAGAGACTCAGTTTTAAAATGAGAATGATTTGTATTCTAGACTTGTTGCCGAATAAAGATAAGAGAGTCCAATCTCTGATCATTTATTTGAGGAATGGAAAGAAAGAAAGAAAGAAAGAAAGAAAGAAAGAACAAAAACGTTTTACTAAATAGTAAAAAGAAAAAACATATTAATTGACGGAAGGAAAAAAAAAGAAAAAAATTTTGGAAAATGAACTGTAGAAAGAAGAAAGGAAAGAAAGAGAAGAAACGAAAGGAAGAAAGAAAGAAAGAAAGAAAGAAAAAGGTTTTTATGAAAAGAAATCAAAGCAAGACATGTATATTGAAAGAAAAGACGAAAGGAGGAAAAGGAGAAATACATTTAGTAAAAAGAGAAGTGGAAAGAAAAGAAAGAAAGAAAGAAAGAAAGAAAGTCGAAAGAAAAAATGTTTTACAAATAGTAAAAAAGCAATTGATAAATTGATAAAAGAAAAAAAAAAATTTAAAGAAAAATGGGAAATGTATTTAGTAAAGAAAGAAAAGAAAGAAAGAAAAGAACAATTAAAATACAGAAAAACAACCTTACAGCAAAAAAAGGGACAAACTTTTTACAGAGTATAATACGTAAAGAATTAAAGGAAAAGATATTTGGGAAAAATATATCAATGAAATTGTATGATTTCGTGTTTACATTTAAAAATCTTGAAAATATGAAAAGATATTTGATTATCATTGTCTGTGATTAATAAATTCGAACAACAACAACCAACATAAATAATAATAATAATAATGAAAAAAAACCGGTGAAATTGAAAGAACAGTAAAATAAAGCCTTAATTTAGTCTGTCGAATGAGAAACCCAGACAATTCCGGTTTGTGGTGTCTGTCTGTAAATTGGATATTTTTTGCCCTTGCTTCAAAATGGCGGGGCATTAGAATAAATGGCCGACAGAGAGGAGCTGACCAGCTGGGTGTCGAAACAAAATGGCCCTTTCTAGTCCATGCACGAAATGAACTAAAATGTTGGAGGTTGGTCTCTTTTGCTAGACACGAAGGTGGTGATTGATTTTTGGCGTCAGATCAAGAAAGACCTTCAGATTTAAGCAGTTAGGGAGCAAAAAGTGAGAGAAAAATTCGATGAAAGCCGGACAAACAGATTTACTTCGGTAGATGATTAGATGAATAGGCAAGGGTGAAAAATTAAAACGTTAATCGAAGGGAGAAAGAAAGAAACAAACAAACAAAAGAAAGAAAGAAAGAAAAGAAAGAAAGAAATGAACCAAATTAGGTATAAAAAGGAAGGTAATAAAAGAAAGAAAGAAAAAACCGCATAGAGAAGTATATAAGAGATCTAATCTTACCCGAAATAGTTGCACCTCATAGGGTCCTTTCTATGGGTCAAACAGAACAGTTTGACTATCTAAACTGAGTGCAAACAAATGACTTATCCTAAATTGAATTATTTGAAATAGAACTGTTTGGTTATTTAATTGTGTCTAAACAAATGACTAATGTTTAATTGAATTGTTAGTGATCTATAACAATATTTTAAACTATTTAACTGTGAGCAAAATAATGTGTAATGTTGAATAGAATAATAAGTGTTAGATAGCAATATTTGTAACCACTTCACTGTATGCAAACAAATTATCAATATTGTATTGAATTATAAGTGTTAGATAGCAATAATTAAAACTATTTTATTGTTTAGAAACGTTTGTCTGAGGTGCTTTTGTGTAGTAATGCATTAAAAAGATAAAACTGAAGTAAACGAACCGAATAGACGACGGATATAGAAGGGATTTCAACATGAATGAAATGCACGCGGAACCACAATTCCCGTGTAATTACGCAACATCAAGAAACGGTTGCTATGACATCAACGCCCGAAATTAAACGCGTTTTTAAATCACAAACTGCACTAAAAATGAAGATGAACGAACGTCCAATGTAATCTCTGCTTTTAGTTTGATCTTGCATATATATATATATATATTATATACTATATATATATATATATATATATATATATATATACTATTTCTTTCAAATACCCTGTCCGGTGGCAAAAGCTGCTTGCTAGCGGCAGAAGTGGCAGTACCGCCTTGAGATACCAAAAACTGTGCTATCACCCTGATTGGCGGCTGATGAGGGCAGGGTATGACACGTGCTTTCACACGTTGTATGATGAAAAAAAAAATTTTTTAAATTTAATTGTTTAGAAACAATAGCCATACTAGTGTATGAACAAATTAGTTTTAATACTCTTAAAATAGAATTACTGACAAACTCAGCTCTTACATATCGTGTATATTTATTTAAATGTATACAAACTGATGTTAAATTGTGACTGTTATATACCAATACTTGAAACCATTTAACAGCGCAAAGAAATGAGCGCTGACTCGTTTAAAAATGTTATCAACAAAATGTATTTACAAGCCATATATATTTAATATATATGTAGAGAAAGATTTGGCATGGAATAACTTACCGAAACTGTGTTATCACCCCTGGTTGGCTGCTGATAAGAGCAGGGTATCGCTCGTGCTTTCACACGTTGTATGATGAAAAAAAAATGTATTAAGAGATTTGGCATGAAATGACCTACCAGGGTTGATATACTATAAAACAAAACTAAACCAAAGATACTAACTAATTTATTTGACCATCACTCGAATGCGTAAAACACACTATCTAACCAAGGCAATCCATAAGACCATACTACAAGGAAGTTTAGATAAAAGTCAAAATAAACATTTATATTCACTCTGAGCTTTTCTAAAATAGAGTCATTGAAGACCATTGAATTATAGTTACATATGTTTTATAAATAGAAATTGATTGAAAAAACTCAGCAATAATCATTTTCAATATTGAGGTAAGTGCAAAGATAATTTCAGTTTTTGTTATCTAAAATTTTAGCTAGGAGTAAATTCTGCTCATGTAACACACCATTTTTAAGCGACAATTTCACTTTACTACGTCTAATAACTGTTTTCATTTCATTGTTTATTATTATTCATTTTAAACTGAAAAATTAGGGGTAAAAAGCAAATTCGAGCGATTTTATGAGTTTAGAATTAGATGTTAAGACAAAAAAGAATCCCTGCTCTCGCAACCAAATAAAAGCAAGTTGACAAATACCCTATCTATAATAATTTATGATAGAGCGGTTTCAATTAATAATTAGTGCATAAGATAAAATCGGTCAGG
>CAUZXS010006763.1:0-41998 GCA_963585895.1 Sepioteuthis lessoniana | reverse complement strand
TACCAAATGTAAAAAAATTAACTTTATGGAAAATTTAATTTAATCTTATTTACTATTTATCTAATTTTTTGATTTTTACTTAGAAATTGGTTGAAACAAATTTTTTTCCAAAAATGTTATGATAAAAAAACACTGCTACATGAATAAAATGTGAATGAGAAGGCATTTAAAATGTTTTAGGCGATTTATTTAAAAGTTTTTTAAATGGTTTTCTTATAAACATTATATTCAGTTCCATTGTTAATAAAAAGTAAAACAATCTGCACTTTTATTATATGTATTTAACATCATGTAGATTATTTTGATGTTAGCACAGAGATATTTTCATGTATTCATATAGATAAGAACTGTTGTTATTAAATTCGTTTACCTAAGTGTATGCTGAAATAAACTAAATTATATAAAATGAATACCTTAGAACAACCATGATTTGAAACTATACCAATAGGCAAGCAGTCAAGCACCACAACTAATAGATTATGAGAACACTTGCAAATATATGCGATAAAACAGATACTAATTCCCACGATGTGTTCCTTTTAAAAACTTTAGTTAAATGATGAATGAATGACATCAATTTAACTGAAAATCAAATTCAATTTTCTAATTCATCAAAAAAAGAAAAAGAAAAAAAAAGAAGAAATTTTCAGTTTTATAAATTTCTTCTTTCAAATAATTTCCTGTTCCAATATAACTTTAGAATAGATGACAGATTTTTGAAATAAATTTTACATTTAAAGTTTTTAAAGAACTTTACTGTAGAAAATAAATTCGCTGATTTATGTCGTTTCACTTTTTAAATAGTTCAAGTTTTATGAAATAATGTTTCTCATAGAATAGACAGCAGATTAAAAAAAAAAAAATTGCAATCAAAATTTTGTACAGAATTTTACTTTCAAAATAAGTTCATTGATTGTGAATTCTAAATAATTCAAATTTTATAAAATAAAATTTCTTAGATTATAGACAGCAAAGGATTTATTTCCTTTTTATTATTTTAAATGGTTATTCTTGATGCCTTTTTAAGATCACTGATAAACCAGTTAGTATCAAAGTTATTTTTCAATCTTTGTAACATCAAATGCAGGGTGGAAAGTAAAAAGATTCTAATTAAAAATAGAGAATCAGAACAGAAAGTGGGAGAAAATAGGGTGAAGAGATATGAAAATTAGGAATGGAGGAATATCAGAGGTAAAACTTTAGTTTTGTTAAACCATATAAATATGAAATAATATGAAATATGAAATTTGTAATAATGTAAGGAGGAATTAAAGCATTTAAAATAACTAAAATAAATGAAACATAAAGGATGTATTCAAACTGTAATGTTAACATTAAAAAAATTCTAGAGTCAAATCAATGATGTATTTTATCTTGTTAAGGACTAATTCATGATAGAATCAGAAATCTAAAATTCACTCTACATATAATGAACAAAAAAACATAATTATTGTTGTTTAAGTAGATGGAAGAATAGTCCAGTAGGATTTTTTGGTTTATCCATAAATCAAAGATAGGTTAAATTAAAATTTTTCTTACAACATAAAACATTATCAACCTAAAATTTGGCAAGATATCTCCAGCATAAAACTTTGCGAATCATTTTTGGTAAATTCAATCATTCACAGTAAATTTGCCATAATCTTTATTTTGTTTGAATTAAATTCTTACTTTCCGTAAAATAAAAAATATAACATGATGAAATACTGCTAGTTTTCTTTCCTCATCAATAATAAATAATTTCAATTTTAACAATACAAAAATATAAGCTATCAAAATGCAATCAAAAGTTGATCTTTTTAAGGAATTTAGTTAAAACTAATCACTCTAATGCCATTTATTGACATAATAAGGATGTTTTTGGATTAACTCAGTATTACTTAGTTGACCTAAAGATAGTTATCTGTGAGCAGTATTTGTTTTTTAATCTTGAAAAAAAAAAAGGACAAAAAGTGGTCATTGTCAGGAAAAACTATTGATGTGATATATTTAGAGCTGTTTGACATATATTGAACAATTTTCTTAAGTTAGTGACAAATAAAAAAAGAAAACAATAAAATAATATTTCCTATTCAATCGGAAACTTTTTTTTTTTTTTGTAAAACAAAACAGTGTAATTCTAAACTCTTGAATGAGGGAAAATTTACACCCAAATACAGTATGAAGCATTTTAAAAGAGGAAATGGGTTATATACCAATTTTTAATAGGTGTAACATGTGGTTTCTGATCACATGAGGTTTGTATATGCATTGTACAGCTGAATACTTCTTTTTTATTGAAACATTTAGGATCAATAGTCCTGAACAGTGTGTGTGTGAGGAATAATTAAGCATTGAACTAATTCTTAATGTATTGATAGATCAACAATAGAGGATTTTAATTAGTATTGTCAAAAATTTCCACATATTTTTAAAGTGTAAGACTTTTTGGTTATCATATTTTTGCTATTAAATTGCTATTTATTCAGGAATATCAAGAGATGTTATCTTTAATCTATGTCTGTTTGTATTCATATAAAAGTATTAAAGAAGATCCTAGAAACCTAAAATGACTTTTTAGAATATGCAAAAATTGTACAAAATTCAGACTCCATGCAGTGCTATGTCTCAATGAAATAAAAAAGATTTACAAAAAGATATCTAAAAATAATCATTGTGAGAAAAATCCTCAAAAAGAAAACACACAGAAAAACCATCTTAGTAACCAGCATCTGTAATATTCACTGATAAATTTCATCTTTTGTTTGAAACACCCAAATTAAAAATCATATTCAGATGCAATTCAACTGTGTAAAACTTTCTTATTAAAAGATTTTGATAAAAAAAATCAAAAGCAATTAAAAGGTAGCTTCGACAATACAATTGTTTAAAAAACCCACCAATGTTTAGTAATTTAAAAAAATTCCTATATAAGCCAAAATTTTCATTTAATTATGATATAGATATATAAAAATTATGAGTATAAAAATGTAACATCAAACCTGTGAAAGGTGTAAAATAATCTAGGACTAAATATGAAATAGTAGCATGATTAATTTGTTTGATTTGTCTTTACAAGTTAATACAGAGTGGCTCATAAAAGGCTGACTCATGAAAAAATAGCTTTTGTTGCTGCTGCTGTCTCAGAGCAAACACTTTTACAATGACAAATTTGATGTTTATCTTTCACAAAGTTTTAAATCTGTACACTAAGATTTTTATCATGTACTAGGGTAGATTCTTTACATCAAAATGGATGACAATATTTTCTCTCTGTTGAAATTGTAGATCTGTTAGTTGAATAGTAAAATTCTATTATTTTTGTTTATTCTTTTACATTGTAACTTGACTTTTTCCATTTTTAAAGATTACTAATAACATCTGACAAATAATATAAAAAAATTAAATTAAAAACAAGAAAGTTATGACTTTTAAAAATGTGTCAGACTTTTGTGGGCCACCCTATATAATTACAAATCATCCTTGCTTTATTTATGGGAATATATTACACACAATATAGTATATAAGATTTGAAATTATAGTTTCAGTATAAGGATTTGATTTAAGAAATCAAATCTTGCATTCTGAATTGAAGGATATTTTTGCAGTGATTGATAGCTTAACAAATGAATATTTAAAGAGCTGGCTAATGGTTAAAGTAGATTTCAGTTGTAAATAAAACACAGAGAAAAATAAATTAATAAAACTGACAAATGAAAAACAATGGATCTTAACCAAGTGAAATGTGCAACTAAATAAAATATCTGGTATGAAAAACAAAAATATTTTTTGTAATATGCATGCCCAAAAATTTAAAACACATTGTTGAAGATGATTAAAAAGGTAAACAGAGTTAGTAGGCAACAAACAAGTAATTTACTCACAGCCATGGAGCAACAGATGTGCTGTATCTGGAGTATAAATTTAATTTTAGTTGTCAACTAATTTAATAAAACATAGGATCATTTTGTGATGAAGAGTGATTGTGAAATATCTTTCTCTCTTTCTTATTATTAAAATTTATAAAATTGTCCCAAATCATCATTTATAGGAAATATGACCAGTTAGCACATTCTATCCTAATTTGTAAAATTTTAACCAATTTAATCTGGTAATTAATTTAGAATCTTTTACAATTAGGATTTAAGATAGTGAACTTTATCAGTACCAAACTGATTGTTGTTTATTGGTGAGAGTATTGAGTCATCCTTCCATCTCATAAGGCTATTTGTAGAAAACCACACACATTTGTAAATAAAAGATTGAAAAAAAATTGCCTATTTACATTGGAATATAGCTGGAGGTCTTTTTATGTGTTACTTGGTAAATGTATCACAAAAATTTAGGCATGGTTAATTATAGATGTGCTGAGTTCCAGCATTTGTTATCAGGAAGTTTCAGATAAAATCAAAAAGCCAAATAAAAAATAAAAAATCTTCATTGTTATATCAAAGGATCATCTTTTAGCTATTTAAAACTATTTTCATGCATAAAATTAATCTTTTTCACTGTAACCTCCAGCAGACTGAAAACAATAT
Source organism: Sepioteuthis lessoniana (assembly GCA_963585895.1). Lineage (NCBI taxonomy): Eukaryota > Metazoa > Mollusca > Cephalopoda > Myopsida > Loliginidae > Sepioteuthis > Sepioteuthis lessoniana. Next base: position 37,481 of record CAUZXS010006763.1, on the reverse strand, counting down.
GTATCTTCTTTCTTTTTAATTTATGATTTATTAAATATGGCTGATTTGAGATTATAACAATCTTAGGTAAATTCTCTATAATTTAAGTATTGAATCTATTTGTAGAACAGGAATGATAAATTTAGGATGTAATAAACTTGAAATGTCATATTTGACTTCAGTTTTAACCTGGAAATGGTTATTCAGAATCTCTGTAAATTATACTAATTGCAGAATTCATGAAAAAAGATTAAATATCAAATCAGTCAACATTCTTTAGTTTTTTTGCTCATGAATATCAAAGACATTTTTGATGACATGAATGACTATTTATAGTTTCAGAAATATATTTAGTTAACCTTTAATATGAAGAACCAATGTAATGATTAAAATATACCATTCTCCAAATCAATATATGTTGTGTAGCCTAAAGGATTTATATTTTTGTGAATCTCCAACTTGTCTATTATTCATCTTTAAATGCAATCTACAATTAGTAGTGGGAATATTAACATAAACATCTTGCATTCATGCAAAATAATATCAGAATAAAATCAGATTGATCTATGTTAAGCTATAGAAATGATTTTCTCTTTTTACACTCAAATCACAAGCCATATTTTCTCTTACAAAACTTTGTACTTGATAATGTTTTTAAAATTAAGAAACTTTAAATTATTTGTGCTGAATATTAATGTAAATTTTGTAAAATAAAATTAGAGGTTTTGCTAACAGAATTTCTTTATTGCTTTTGAAAGATCATCCTATTTTTTTGAAATGCTGCCTACATTGGTAAATCAATATTCTTAATCTTTGATTACTAAAACATTGGTTTATTAAAGTGACAAAAAATACATTTTACTTTTTTAGAGGAGTTTGAATTCTATTATCAGTAGTTATATAGAATCGAAATTGAATAATACTAATTTTGATTGATTCAAAGGTAGTTTTTCAATTTAAGAAACTGTGTTTCAAAGGTATTTTTTAAATTCTAGAAATTTTATATCTCTATGTGTACTTGTTTAATTATTTTACAACTCTAAATATTGTTATATACTGTACAGAATGGAAAAAAATGGAAATAACTCATTTCCATAGATAAGGTAGAGAAAAATGCAGACATGAAGATATCTAATAATATCTTGAATTTTTATTGCCATTATTTATTTTTGACTAGTATCTTTTTTCAATTTAATTGCACTTGCTTTTCTCAGACTGTTAATCTATGAGAATTGTTACTTCAAATTATTCTAATCTACAATACATAAAACAATATTCAAAATTTTAAAATAGTAAAGTAGTAGACACAACAGACATAAATCTGCTTAAAATCTTTTTAAGCTTTCTTGAATTTGGAGGGGAAAATATCAGAGAACTAGCAAATTTTATTTTGATAAAACAAATATTTGATAAAACAAATATAAGACTAATTTTCATTTAAAAATAATTTGTGTTGTGCATCATTATAATTAAAACTACATTGTTTTAACATGTACAATTTTAATAAATAATGAATATTTGGAAACAATTTTAGATTCCTTTATGTTTTTTATTGTAAAATATTAAGTAAGAAATACTCTTGAAAAATGTGAAAATTTTAAAACTAAAATTATTAAGCATAAATGTTTTAAAAATTATCTCAATGATTGATAGAAAGTATCAGTTTAATAAATCAGTAATACTGAGCTTCTTATAGACTGTCACTATGCAACTAACAAGTAAATAGATTATATCTAAAAAATTCAGGTTGTTTTAGTTTGAAAGAGATTAAATTTCCTAAGTTATGAATGTCATATTTGTTTATCAATTGATGAATAGTGAATTGTACAATTTTTAATATTCATTATTTGATATATTCTTGACTATCATCTTTGTTATTGTTTTTAATGCAATGTTTCAGTCAGCACATTCTCCAATGTTCTGATCTTTAAAATTCATTTAGTACTTTTTTCTTTTTTTTTTAAACTACAATATTATCATCCATGGTATTCAGTATAAAGGCCATATATAATGAAGATCAAGCAAAATTAAAACCTGTAGTCCTCTGGTTGACTACAAGTGACAGAAGGTTAGATTGTTATAAATTCAAAATACCTTTATGGATAATTGTTAAACAGTTTTATGTTGTCTTTTAATAATATTAGTATTTTTGAATACTAGTTTCCTTTTTGGTTTGAAATCTACATTTTGTTTGCTGATGCATTTTTTTTGACAAATTCCTATATGCAGCTTGAGCTAATTCCAAAATGAGAAATGTGCCACCTGTTCCTTCTACACATGCACCGTTATGTCTGATTTTGTTGTTTCATGACAGGTGTTGCTTTCTATTCTGGTGTGTAGTGAAGAGATGAAAAGAAGGAGAAAAAAAAAAAAAAAAAAAAGAAAAGTTCAAGATATTGGATATAACACATACACCAAAGAAAGGATGAATAATGTACCTGATGAATGTACTAAAAATAATATGATGATATAAGTGTTAAAAATAAAAGGAATAACAAATAGATTTAAAGCTGAAATTTCAATTTAAGAATTGTACAGTTAGGTATTCTTTGCCTAAGTCATTCAATTCAAAGTTATTAACAAATGGGTTGTTGTTAAATGTCAAATATTATTTACAAGTTTTATAAAACTTGCAAAAAAGGCTATTATATTAAATTTTCAATACAACATTATAGGAAAGTGATAAAATAAATAAATAAAAATTAAATTGAATGTAAGCAGAAAAGTTGCTACATTTGGTAATCAAACAATTTTTAATCAATGATTTAAAAAAAATCAGTGATAAACAGAATGCTAGAATCTTTTAAATTCTAGTTTTTAATTTCTATATTTATAAGATTCATAATAAGAGACATCCCTAATTATGTTGCCATGACAACTTGATAGACATTTTTAGCATTCTCAGTATTCTTTCCTAAAATTAAACATTTTTTCAAATCATTATCTGATGAAGTCCATGGAGGAAAAAATGTTATGAATAAATACTCTACTAAATTTGGTTTAGTTTATTTATCTAATGACATATCAACTCCTCATGGGTTATTTAATGTCAAAACTTGATTCACTTGCAAATGCTCAATTAAAATCATAACTGTTCATTTTTTTTTCATGCTCTACTGCAATTCTATACTTTTACTTGTGCTTCATTGGTCAATGTTTTGTTTTGTTTATTTAATGGCATATCAACCCCTTTTAGGTTATTTAATGCCAAAATTTTATTCATTTGTAAATGCTTGATTATAATCTCAACTTTATATTTTCACATTCCTTTGTAATCATTTTTTAATTGCAATTTTTCATTTTAACTATAATTCATTTTTTTGCACACAGTTATATAGTATAAAGTATTCCTATCTAATATTAATAATTTATATACAATTATAAGGTTTCAAGTAAGTATTCTTATTTAATAATGATTATTTGTTTGCACAGTAACAAGATGAATCTGGGAAATATCCCAAGATGAATCTCATCTGGATAAATTTATTTCAAAACTTTATTTAGTCATGTTCTATCATAATATTTTAGATTAGGTTTTTAATATTCAGCAGAAATTTGCCACTGGACATTAAATGAATGCAGAAATGTATGTAAAATGTGTTATTTACTAATAAAACAATCTATTAAATAAAATTGATTACAATGCTTTTTATGTGTTAGTTAAATACTCTTTTATTCATGAACATGCAACAGAATTAAGTAATTAATGTTTAAAATAAAGATGCCAATTTATGCAGTTAAAAAGTTCACCTGACTTAATCTTATACACAATGTAATAAAAAAATATTCTCAATCTGATTAGTGACAAACGGCAATGAAAATAACTTTTAAAAACTACTCAATCAATGTAAACTATGATATTAATATTGTTAGGATTTATCTTGGAATATTTTCTTGATTTGTCCTGCTGGGATATTTTCCTGATTTATTCTGTTGGAGCTTGCCTTGTTGGGATATTTTCCTAATTGTTTTTTTGTTGGGATATTTTCCTGATTCATATTCTTTGGATTAAACCATTGTATCGACTATTTTTATCCAATAATTTTCAAATCAATTAATTTGACCAACAGATGGGACCCTAACACTACTACTCCTGGTCAGAGTAGATCTGGGAGTAATAGCAATGAAGAGGTACTCCACACTCCCCAGAGCTCCAGAAATGAATTCTCATCACTAGATGCAGTTTAGTTTCATATTAAGAACCCAAATTTGGTTTTTATGTTTTATTTCACTTCCATTCTGTTGGGTTTTATCCATATATTTATTCATTTAAACTCAACATATTAAGTATATATATACTGATAGTTTTTATTATGGATTGGACTAATGAGAACTTACTTTCAAAAATAACTTTTCCAATATTAAAAATGAATACATATGCTCATACTGAATATTTTTGGTATTTGTAAGTACTAATACAAAACCTTTTCAAAATAAAGTATCATGTATTCTAATTATGCAAGGGAAATTCAATATTTATTTTTTAAATCCTCCATTATATATATATATATATATAGTGTATATAAATAGAAGCATACATCATATATATAATTTACATATATATATGTAAATAAATAAAATAAACAATTGAAAAAATAAGTAGTTTTAATACACATACCTATACTATGTTTAAGAGAGCCTTACCTTAATTAGACCTTATTCTGTTGGAGAATCGGATGACTTCATATTTTCACCTGCATAAGATTAGTTTTTAACATGTAGAATGGAAAATACATGTCCATTTTACTAAAACAATAAATATTTTCAGCATGAGAACTGCAGACATAACAACCCCAAAAGATCTGAATATATTTACATGACTTACAAGAGTAGTTGTCTAAATTTCTGAAATGAGGAATTGTTATTATTTATATCATTTTGGATTACTATTTTCATCTCTGTTGTTTTAATCACAATATTTTGACGGCTACATTCTATGGCTTTTTAATCAGGTTTTTTCCTTATTTGTAAAAAGCAAAAAAATGTAAATGTTATATACATATTTCATGTCTAACTTAAGTGATTTTTTTGTTTTTTACAAATAAATTACAAACTAAGAAGAGGGGTAAAAATAAGCAAAAACAAAAAACAGACACCTGAAGAAGAAAGGGTTAGGGTTAGTGAGAAGCATTGTGATTAAAACAACCAAGATAAGAACAATAGTTCAAAATAATGTAAATAATTACAAGAGTATAGTTTACTAAAAAAGTAATTGTTTCTAATTTATTTACATTCTGGAAGATCTTGCTGGAAATTATAAAATAAAGAAAGCCATGTATTTTTTATATGAACATTTAATAATTTAGAATGATGAAATATCAGATTAAAGACATGAATATGCACATGAATGGAAAATGATTATACAAATGAGAGAGAGAGAGAGAGAGAGAGAGAGAGAGAGAGAGAGAGAGAGAGAGAGAGAGAAGGTAGTGGGGTATAATTATATGAGAAATAAATAAATAAATTTCCATAAGCATAATATTGAGATTTCTGAAAATACAAAAGAATACACACACACACACACACACACACACAAATATGTTCATGTACACAAGATATATCAGTTTGATTCCCAAAATTCATTGTTTTTCTTGATAGATGGCATTAGGAGTGTTTGGTTTTAATTGATTTAATTCACAAAGATCAACTGTTGTGATAGCTGTCACATCAACATACATTTTTAAAACTCGCAACATCTGGAATTAAAGATGGAAGAAAATAAGCAATATTTTCAGCATCTCGTGTGCTTTTTTTTAGGAAAAGTAAAAATATCACCCAAACAAAAAAAATATACATGTACAGATTATAGAGAAAATACTGAGAATGATCAAATGGACCAAAAATTGTTTGAAAGTTTTGTTTTGAGGCTTAATCCTGTAGGTCATCAAATGAAAACATTACTTAATAATAATCAATATCAAACTGTGGAAAAAACAACAATATGCATAAAATATCCAAATCAACCACAGTAAAAATCATTTGTTAGTCACTTTGATGTATGATTTCCAGGAGAAAAAAAAGAAACAAACTTAATTGATTATATTGAAATTTTTTGTTCTTTCAAACAGACTTTATGGATATTGAAAAGTGAATATCTTATTCCAGAAATCCTTTTACTGCAGAAAATGAATCCCCACTAAACATGCCAAAAGCTGGTCTTTAATAACCTAAGAAAATGCTGATAGAAATCCTTTTACTGCAGAAGAAGCTAATGACTGATATGAATTGCTCCCAATCAGAATGAAAGTAGAAATTAAAAACATCCAGAATTATTTAAGTGAAAGAGTAATATTTCATCTAGATTTTGTGTTTCTTTGCTAATCAGAAAAAATTTAGTCTGGCTTTTACAGAATTAGCTTAATGAAAGAAAAAAAAAACATTTCAATTCTTTGGATGACTTCAAAAAGCCCTTATAGCAGTTCTTTGTTGATAAAGATAAAAAATTCAAGAAGAAATTATTACAAAATTATCTAAAAGATGGAAAAAAATAATGAAACAAATCATTAAATGAATTGTTCAGTAAACTTGATGTCAAAAGTAAAAAATTTGTCTTTTATTCTTAATTAATAAACTGAACAAACTTTCTTTCATATATATATATATATATATATATATATATATATATATATATATATATATATATATATGCATGCACTATACACACAAAAATGAATACATGCACCTAATGAAGAGGAAGTATAATGATAAACCATACTTCTTTGGTGATCAGGTAAAAATTGTTATGGCTTACACACACGCACAAAATATAAAAAGAAAATTTCATGTATAAATACTTTCATATTGCAGTCAGATTATGGGTATATATATATATATATATATATATATATATATATATATATATACTACAGTAAATAAATTGTTTAAATAATGCACTGGATCAAAAAAGACTTTAAATCTGTATAAGTAAACAATTTTTGATTTTGATGCATGACAGTAAATAATAATGTAACTGGGATGAGAAATTATTCCATATTCAGTGTGTTTTTCAGACCTATCATTTTTTCATTCCATATCAAAAATATTCCTCAAAGAATTTATAGAATCAAAACTGTAATGATTCTTTTATGATATGATATATATAATCTATCAGAAAAATGATATAAGGTGACAAAAATCCAGGGAAAATACTTGAATGGTTAAATAATGATGCTACATAATGTATATAAATTAAAGATTTTGTCAAAAGATGATGAAAAATTACACTCATAATTTTGTTTGGTAAAGCACTAAGGAGTTGAAAGTGTCATAAAAGTTATTGTAGTAGGAAATGGACTTGGCAACCAAGGTTCAAATCCGGGATGCAGCTATTTTGTGTTTCACTTTATGCATTAGGAAAGGCATGAATCCAGTTCTTCTCTCTCTAGCTATGAATAGTAGGGAAAACTTGTAGGTAACAGTCAAAGAGAAGAAGAAACTCTGAAATCAAATTCATACCAATGTGTTGACATGGCAAGGCAGGGCATGTCAGGTCAGGCATTGAGGATTAAGTCAGGTTAGGGATGGTTCCCAGTAACACCTGTAACAAGTTACTTAGTGAGGAGGTGAGGATTGTCAAGTAACCTTTCCATTATCCTAAGAGATGCCATGAAGAAGTACTCTTGGCATTGATAAATTTTATCTAAAATTACATTTCAGATTCTCATTTTATATATTTGCCAATTTGTTGATGATGTACAGAATATTGTAAAAAGCATAGCTTGACTAAAAACTAGAAACCTTTATTGAGGCAAATTTCTAGGATATAAATATAATTTGAAATTTCCCAGTATATCAGATAAAAACACATCATTATTTCTTATTGCTTTAAAAACTCTTACTGAAAAAGAAATTTTTAGCTAAAGTAATATACAAATTTTATACATATAAATGGTTTGGAATGAAATCCAATGGTATCAGACAATATGAATAATCAGATTAATTGGCAACATATCCCCTGACCAAATTAATAATCAAAGAATGTAGAATAGTAAAAGACATAAACCACAAAAATGAAAAAAAAAATAATCAGAATACACACACACACACACACACACACACACACACACACACACACACACACACACACACATTATATATATATATATATATATATATATATATATATATATATATATATATATATATATGAGAGAGAGAGAGAGAGACTGTCACTTCTTTCTAGGTCATCTCCTCAATCCTACAAAGAGCACCAGTAGCTTCTCAAGCCAACTTCATATGCCCTGGAGCATATGTGACAAAGAAAGAACTGTCTTCGGCATTGATATTAACCCCATACGGCTTCTAAGATCTGCTGCAAACCCATATACTTTGTTACAGAATTAACACAAATTACTTGTAAGTTGCAATAGAAGGAGCAACAATTGTTGGCTGTCATGAGATCGTATATGACAATCAAGTTTGGCTTTGGACAAATAGACACTACCACAGATGTTACAAACATGTTCAGGCTGAAAAGTGTCTGGGGCCAAGGTCAAGTCTTGTTTTAAGATGGAATGTTTCATTCTCTGTGCTTCAAATTCTTTACAACCATCATAAATTACTTTTTTCCAAACTGATTGATTTTCTGTCATCTGCTCCTAGGCTTCAACATCTACACTAAGCAACCTAAGGTTGTTTTTGACGACATCCTTAAAACATTTCATAGGCTTATGTCTTGGACATTTACTACATTGTAACTTTCCATAAAACAACTGCTTAGTTAACCTAACATCCTTCATCCTATGCAAGTCCAATGCATTCAATTTTGTAAGAGGAGCATCTCAATATGTATGTATTGCTTTCTTCAAGAATAGTAGTATCTGATGTTAGAAACTGACATTTGATGTTTAGGATGCTCCCAAGACAAACTTGATGTAATCTTTCCAAGGCTTTGATGTGACAATGCTATGTGAGTTTCAGAAGAATATAAAAAGGCAATTAAAATGTGCAATTCATAGATATCAATCTTGATTTTCATGGTGATTCTTTTGTCAGACCACACATGATTTTCAAGCTTTCTGAAGAATATTTTTTTTGGAGGAGCGGGGAGGGATTTAAATTTAATATTCCATGATGTCATCCACAGAGTTACATTGTTCTTGAACAAGAATAAATTTATGTCAACTTCCCTGAGAAAAAAACTAAAGAACATTTGCTTGATGTTTAGTAGTGAGAACAATCTGTTCACATTAGAAATCCATGAGAACTTCAAGCAAACTATCTTTCAAATCTATTTTTTTCAGTAACACAATATTGAGAAAAATCCCCAAATTTTTAGTGTAGGAGCCAAACATGTCTTGAATTTGACCTGGCTTTTGGAGATGATGCTCTTAGAATGTGGGAAGGTACCAGCACTCAACTTTTTCCTATGGTGGAGCAAGTTCTGGGTGATCTTTGGATAAAAATGTGTTCTTTCCCTACTGGCTGTCTGTATGGAGTTTAGACAGGAAATATTGTCTTCTTAGACACTGTAAGAACTAGATGACTTCAACAGACTTTTTATTGTTGATGCAAAGAACCAGGAAAGGCAAGTGTATTTTTATTTCTGCTTGCTCCTTTTACTATTGCTTAAGACCTGGTCAATAAACATAACTTTTTCATATTTCTTAAGACCTGGCTAGCAAATACACATTTTTACTATTATGATGACAAAGGCCAAATGGTTTCTAATGCTTATCTAAGAAAATGGACTTAATGATCCAAGTTTGTATCTTGGACAATGTTGTTTGTCTTTCACATTGCACAAAAATACACTTGGGAAAGGCATGAATCTGTCTCTTCATCTAGGGTTAAATAGTAGGGCAGACTAGACTCTTTAAGTTATATTAGTATCCTGTGACACCTATGACCACAACTTTGACTTAAGTGTGTGTCTAATGAAAAAAGAGGGAAATGTGTCATAGCAAAAATACATAAAGGGCTAGTGTGTAGAAAAATTGATAACAAGGTAAAATATTTATTGAGAAGTCGACACTATAGTGTTTTGGTTCTATTGAACCATCATCAGGACCATGATGGGTGATATTAGCGATGTTAAGTCAACGGTGGATGTTTAAAAATGCAAAATACAAAAACCTAGGGGAAAATTTGTATAATAAGAAAAAGTTGGTCGTTTAATTGGTGAATCATAAACAAACATAAATTCTATAAAATATTCCTAAAAGTCAAATGATGTAATTTAAAACAACAAATGCTGATTCGCCAATTAAATGGCCAACTTATTCTTATTATACATAGATAGGGCCCTATCAGGTGCTACCACTCTGGGCTAGAGTGGACCTGGGAGCGATGGCAGTGAAGGGGTACTCCGCATTCTCCACAGCTTAAGCACTGCTGGAACCTCACCATCAGATTGTTTAGTGTCATATCCAGGACACTCGTTGGGGGGGTTCTTATTCCTCTGCAGAGGTGCAGTCAGTGTATTCTACAGCCCCAGCCGACTGGGCAATACACAGAGTTAAATGTCAAAACAGTTTTATTTTAGATAATTCAGTTTAGCATAAGTACACAGCTTAGATGTCAAAACAGTTCTATTTCAAGCAATTCAGTTTAGCATTAGTTCGCAGTTTTAATGTCAAAACAGTTCTATTTTAAACAATCCAGTTCAGCATAAATATGCAGTTTAAATGTATAAAAACAGTAAACACCAACCACCATTTAGTTCTATTTAGCCCATAGATAGGACCCTTATCAGGTACTACCACTCCGAGCCAGCGTGGACCTGGGAGTGATGGCAATAAAGGGGTACTCCGCATTCCCCAAAGCTACAGCACTGCTGGAACCTCACCATCAGATTGTTTAGTGTCATATCCCGGACACTCGTTGGGGAGTTCTTACCCCTCTGCAGAGAAGCAGTCGGAGTATTCTACAGCTCCAGCCGACTGGGCAAATGTCAAATAGTAATAGACAAACAATAAAAAAGGGTCAAAATTTAACCAATATGGTATTAAGAAAAAAAATGCAATGCTTCTCTCCCCTTTGTCATGTGCAAATCAAAATACATTTGCAAGAAGCTGTCCTTATAGTGAAACATGTCAATTTCATTTTCCATACTGTCCTTCTTTTCTCATATATGTATGTATGTATGCATGCATAAAAGAAAAAATGAATCTACAGAATGAAAATATAAAAGAAACGATGTGTATTCAGGAGATGAGTTTAATTCAACTATAAATAGACTCATCTTCTGAATACATCGTTTCTTCATATCTTTATGTTTGTTTGTTTGTTTTATGGCATATCAATCTTTGTAGGTTATTAAATAACCTAATCTATTTTTATACAAAAAAACCCAGTTCTATTTCAAACAATTCAGTTTAGCATAAGTAAACAGTTTGTCAAAAAAATTTCTATTTCAAGCTATTCAGTTTAGTCAAACAGTTCAGTTTATTATAAGTATAGTTTTTGTTTACATAGTTAAATGCCAAGACAGTTTTATTTCAAACAATTCAGTCTAGCATAAAATACACAGTTTAAATGTCAAAACAGTTCTATTTTAAACAACTTAGTTTAGCATAAGTATGCAGTTTAAATGTCAAAACAGTTCTATTTCAAGCAATTCAGTTTAGCATATGTACACAGTTTAGTTCTATTTGACCCATAGATAGGACCCTGGGAGTGATGGCAATGAAGGGGTACTCCACATTCTCCAAAGCTCCAGCATTCATTGTTTAGTGTCATATCCAGGACACTTGTTGGGGGGAGTCTTACACCTCTATAGAGATGCAGTCGGTGTATTCTACAGTCCCAGCTACCTGGGCAATCATATCTTTATATATATATATATATATATATATTTAACAGTGTTGGTTGTCACTAAATCACTTTGTGGGTTTGTGGCAAACCAAGTGCAATATAATATGGAGAACGCTCAATATCTAGGATAGAGCTATTATATAATAATAATAAATATATATATATATATATATATATATATATATATATAATTTCAGCACTGTCTGAAGATGTAGATCTAACATTTTAAAAAAATAAATGGTCTACTGAAATAAATATTATTACTAAAAAATATGAGTAATTTTCAAAGGTTTTTCTTTTATATGGAATTATTTGCTTGGTATTTTAATTTATTTTACATTGAGCTCTCTTTTGGATTTTGAATTACATGGATATTTAAGAAAGAAAATCCTAAAATAGAATCATTCCTACCATCGACTGACTTGGCTTTGGATATAAAAACACACATACATATAAATAAAATACAAATTTGTTTTTGGGAAAAATTGCTTGAAATTCTCATCATACAAACTGCAAACATTCATAATTCTTACTGCATCTTGAAATGTTTTTTTCACTGTTTACTCCATATCTGTATTATAGATGCAAAATATTTTTATTGGTAATTTTCCATTTTTTGTCACTAAAATTTGATTTATAACAAAATAAAGGGAGATAATAAAGTTGATAATTGGCATTAACAAGGGAATCAAATAACCAACAGAGATGAAATAGTTATGTTGTTTAAAAACATGCACTGATAGATTTAATATTATACCTGCTGTTCCATTTGCTTCACCTTCCTCCATCCATCGTTGCCTTTCACCAAGAAGATGATCAGAATCCAAATCAACTGTACGTGTAGGATAAGTGATACCATCACCCACACTAAAAAGAAAAGAAAAACTTTAGAATTAACAAAAATAACACATACAAAAAGCAGGAGTAAATCTTTTACAGAAGAACAATCTTTTAAAAAAATATTGCCTTAAAAATTTGGTAAAAGTTGTCTGTATCACAAAAGTGATGCTTATATCTTAAATACTAAAAATCTTTGGGAGCTAATTTACAATTGAATGAAGATGCAGTAGTAAATTAAATTTTTAGGGAATAGCTAAAATTAATGGTATTTCTATATTTCTTTTAAAACATTTTTAATATTTGCACTCCTACATTAAAAACAAAGGAACCTAATCTTGAAATGATAATAGTAACATATCTTAGAAAATATACAGTATTGAAAATATGTGCTTTCATGTAGTTTTGTTAACATTATATCAAAGTATAAATTGGAAAGAACAGTTATGGATGTCTTTATTTCTCTGCAATTTTCTAAAAAAAGAAAAATATATTAGAAAATAACACTTAGGAAGCTGGAAACATCCCATAAATAAAAAGAATTATCTAACAGGTTAGAATTAATAATTGGGATCTCACAGATAATGCTACTAATATTGAAGATTATGAAATTAGATTTTAAGAAATATAAAAATCTAAATTCATTGTGATCACAAAATAATCAAGAAATGAAGTTTATTTAAAAATATTTTTAAAATATAGGAAAAATATTTGACTTTCTTAGAATACAGGATCATTGTTTAAAAGGATTACAAATGGAGACAAAAGTTATCATTAAATTCAATAAGAAGGTTTAAGGAATTTGCAGATAAAAGCCATAAAATTAGTTAGGAAAAATTTAAAAAAAAAAAAAAAAAGAAGGAAATTTGCAAACATGAAGCAATTGCAGGGCTTTGGTATTGTACATGTGAGGGCATATATATGAAGAAAAAAAAAAGTGACAACCACACAAAATCAAATTGATATGTTTTTTTTTTGTTATGAATATAGCTGATAGTGAAACATATTAATTTGATTTTTTATATTGTCATTTTTTTCTCATACTATTTGATTTTATTCAAAACCAAAATATAACACATATAAGTTAAATTGGTCAGAATGTTTCAATTTATAAAGTAAGATTTTTTTATATTAATTTTATTGAACAATTCATTTTGTTCCCTTATCTTTCAGGTAACTTCATAATCCCACCCTCTTAGAACTGATCAAGGTATTTTTGCAGTCTTCCTGGAAAATAACATTATTTTCCTTAATTCTGTAAAACCCAGAATAAATCATAATCTGAAAGAAGAGTATCTTACGAATACAGCCAAATTCTACCAATTTTTATCTGTTCACTGAAAAAACATGTAATTATCTATCCTGAAGGAATATTATACACTCTTTTGCTTAACTAATTCCAGACTTAATTGATTATTGTCCAACTAGGAACAGTACTTGTTTAAATCAATCATTTGCTTCAGAAAGAGTTCAATTTCACCATATACTGTCAATAAGATTGTCATCAATGTAATGCAATATAGTAAAAGTTAAGTTGGCAACCTTAGTCGAAGGTGACCTGAAGGATCTGTTTCCAATAGCTACTATACTGAGGTGTAGAGGAGGGTACTACTCCATTTCCTGGATTGCTCCACTTTACCCCTGATCCTTACCTTATAAGGCTGAGTGTTAAGCAACGTGGCATCAAGTACCATTTTTTTAGTCTTTGGTATGACTTGACCTGGGATTAAACTCTGGTCTCCCGGACCATTGGTGAACATTCTACTCATTAGGCCAATGGCCTGGTTATTTTGATTCTGTTGGTTACCTCTGTTGTTGTAAACCTTTGATCATTCTCAATTCTAATGTTTTGATTTGATTACTAGCCACATTTGATCATTCAACTTCAAATTAAAAAGAATAATATACTGAAAATACTATTTTCTTTCATTAGTAATGTGAGCCAGTAAGCAAAAATGTAACAAAATTCAAAATAAATTCTTACTCAGTTACAATATAATCAAGTGTTATTTTTTTTTCTTTAATGAAGTAACATCTAACGAGAGAGAGAGAGAGAGAGAGAGAGAGAGAGAGAGAGAGAGAGAGAGAGAGATTTTAATCAGCAGATTTATTGATACATGCATTTGATCAACTGTGAATCTTTTTAAATAACAGAAAAGTTCCCCAACAGCAAAACTTGAATTTGCCACATTACAACTTCTACACTGAATCTATAAAAATGAAGGTAGCAGACAGTTACAACAGGGTATACCTATTTCAAAGAACCTCTTTCACTTTTTGAAGTTGTTTGCAATTTGTTCATTCATTACTTGTATGCTTCAAAATTTAAAATGAAAAATTTCCTTTATGTTAACAAACACAAAATTGTAATTATTTGTATTAGAAAAAAATTTGCTGAAAAACTTACCAATTTTAAAAATCAACAAAGAAAAAGTATAGGATTTTTATTTTAAAATTTATATTTATATAAATTTTAAAATAAAAAAGTATAGGATTTTTATTTTAAAATTTATATTTATATAAATTTTAAAATAAAAATCCTATACTTTTTCTTTGTTGATTTTTAAAATTGGTAAGTTTTTCAGCAAATTTTTTTCTAATACAAATAATTACAATTTTGTGTTTGTTAACATATCAAAAATTTTTTTTATAAATAATCTTCACTTTTATAAAAGTATTTCCAAATAAGTTTTACATAAACATTTTCTAACAAAGATTTTGATAGTAAAATGTATTTTTATACAAGTTTTTTTTAAAAACTTTAGTAATTATTTTCTGCAATTTTTTTCATATCTAGAGCAAACAACTATTTACATAGTATTTATTTTGAATTGGGTATAAATAATCTAGAGAAAATTCAAAGGACATGGGAAAATTCTATGTTAAGTGACGGACACAAACACACATAAATTGGTACAACAAAAATAAAGAAAAAAAGATTTGTACAGTCTATACAGAAGGAATTGTAATTGTGTCAAAAGTTTTAGCATAGTTTTTCTATTGATCAACATTATGCAATTCAAGAACCAGCATATTCAAATCAAACATTTGTACCAGTTTTGATGTGTAGCTCCCACTTAAGTAAGCAGAAAAACTAATAACACTCCATTATTGAAACAATTGTTACAGTTAAAGAACATTAGATACTTTACAAGATTTTTGAATATTCAATAGTGGGACAAATAAAATGTTTCATTACTAGTCAATTTTTATTCAAAAGAAGATTTTGTACATGTAATGGGATGTTACAGCTTGGTTGGAAACTTTTTATTCATCAGCATTATTCATTAGGTTTGGTTTCTTTGTTTAATGGCATATCAACCTTTAGTAGGTTATTTAATGCTAAAGCCATTCTCCTAGAAGAACAGTAGTTGTACTATTTAACCCATAGCTGGGAGGATAAGGGGGTTCATACCTTTCCCAAGGGTATTTGCCCGAAAGTGAACATAATAGCGCGACTGGAGTACAAACTCACTTACTACGATTCCGCAGTCCATCGCTTTAACCATTACACCACGAGGACACACCCGCATTATTCATTAGATATTGTATTTTTATATTATAATTTATTTACCATATTAATGAAATAAACTTCAATTTCTTATGGGACTACAAAAGTTGCCTCAAGCAATTCTTTGAGAAAAATGTTCAGTGACAATAGAGTAACTTGTTCATTAATGTCAAAAAGACTGAAAATAAAACCAATTATGCCAAAAATATTGTTTAAGAAAAATGTTTTTTGTGCAGTTTATGGAAATTGTATTATGATTGATTTATCAATTAGATCAATTGAAAGTAGAAGTTGGCAAAGAACATTCTTTCATAATAAAAAAAAGAAAAGATAATATGTAATATTTCACAAAGATAATGCTAAATTACATGTTTCTTTAGTGACCAGGTAAAAATTGTTACAATTTGATAAGGAAGTTTCCACTTATCAGCTAAATCAAGTAGATATCATACTGTTTGATTATCATTTATTTTGTTTTTTTAAAGAATTCTTATGATGAAAGAAAATTCAAGAAGATTGCAAGAAGCAATAAGAACAATTCTTTACTGAGAAAAAAAAAAAAAAAAAGATTTTAAAGTTCTATCTTGAAGAATGAAATCATGAAGTTAGCTGAAATTATAGGGGAATAATGGTAAGAAACAATAATGACATTGTTCATTAAATTAATGTGAGGGGAAAAACATTTCACACATATACTATATACACACATTGAAATACACTTATATGTTCATGAGCAGGCACACACACACACACACACACACACATATAAACAAATACATTCTCAGTTGTAAATGAACATATAAATACAGTTAAACATACATAATCATATAGATTTGCAAGCTTTCTTATACACATGTATCCATTCATCTTAACACACCTTATGCATGCGCGCGCACACACGTGTACTCCAGCTCTTTGACATAAATTTCCATAATTTAGTGCACATCTCATTAGAAGGGAATTACAGTTTAATAGCCACACAGAAATAAAAATCCAAGGTCTCTATATCTTTGTTTCCTTTACCAAACAGACCTTTAACATTTTGAATGTGGAAAAGCAGCTACTAATTGTGATTGATGTCTTCATAGTTGATTTGTTGTCCCAAGTGTATTGTAGCTGCAAACATTGTGGCATTGAAGAAAACTCTTCATTCAGATGGAAAAGCTCCAGCAATGTCTTTAATTAGGAGCAGCTCAATAAAACAGGACCCCAAATAATCCCTTACTGTAGACAAATCTTTTGAAAAAAAAAAAAAAAAAAAGGTACCCCCTCCAAAAAAACAAACAAAAAAAAAAACAATGCACCATAGTTGGAAGCTTAACAGTTAGCAAAGATTGCCTCAAGCACATAAAGCAGCTGTTAAGGTCTAATCTCAGAAGACAATGGGAAATATTCAGTAACATGTTGCCGAGGCTGGATACTTGAGGATGTTACTCTGTGCCTCCAATACTGTGTTGCAAGTGAATGAAACTGATTTTAAAGTTGATTTAGCATGGCTGCTAAACTGAGTAAGCTTATAGAAAATGAAACATTCTTGATGCATGAAACTCAAATTAAGGTATGCCAATAATATAACAAAGAACAGAGAAGTATAGAAGATGGGGTAACATTAAGAGAATATTACAGACCAAGATTAATGTGATTAGGTGCCCTTCAAACAGGCGAACATCTCTAATTACATTCTTGAATTAAGTTTTTAGGAAGGAAAAAAATTGGCAGAGAAAAATTGAAAGTGCAAGTTTAAACTTGGCTTTGAAAGCAGTCTTCAAAAGAGGAAGTTTTCTAGATATATATATATACTCCTCATATGTAGACTGGAGAATGTATTCTGTCTATAGAGTAGATAATACTTAAGTAAAATTAAAGGGGTTTTGGAATGCTGCACTCAGTGATTTATATCTGATCTTTATGACCAGTTTTTTTTTTGCAGAGCTAAAAAGTTTTCATATCCTAACAGGAAAATTTATCATCAATTTGGGTAAAGAAGTTTTTACTTACCTGATGCCTATTAATTTGCCAGAGTTTTAGAAAATCTACTCAGTGACCACACTTTCTCTTATAAGTGTTTAGTCTGCCTATTTTGTGATTTCATTGGCAGTTTGCATTGTACCTGATCAATTTCTAATCATTGATGTTGTATATGATAAAGACAATATACACTCCAATAGAATGTGTTTTTCATGTTTGCTATGGCTACAATGGTGATCTGTTAAAAAATGGCTGAAGAGATCCTTTTGGAGAAGTATTTTTCTTATGAGGGTTTGATTATTTTGAACATAAGCTTAAAATAAGGAGTAAGTTTGATTAAACCTATGCTATTTCTATCTATCTAAAGAAGTGGGAACATGCAGTAAATTTTATATGTATGAAAAATTCTTAGATTCTATTTAAGTCTTCTTGGACACCCATTTTCACCTTATAAAAATTTCTCCTACCCACTTCATTATTTTGTTCATATTCTATACAATTTTGCACCCCCCCCAAAAAAAACTTATTTAACTTTTTAGTATTCTTGTATAATTTTTCTTATAAATTACTTTTACTATTCGATGTATATACGTTTGAGGGATAAAAACTACATATCACAAGAAGTGGTGACTTTGAATAATGGCTTTGGTGAAATGAATAATTCTGGATAATGAAAGAAACTAGCAAAGAGAAAGCAGGACACATGTTTTAAGAGTTAGAGAGAGAGAGAGGAAAAAAAAAAAAAAAAACACCAGAAAGACGTGCAACTCAAGAATTTGAGAGAAAAATGTTTTAATTTTTTTTTTTGGCTATATCCAAATGAATATAGGGGTGAGGGTAATACAGTTCAGTCTTTCTTTTACAGTTTTACAACTTTCATTATTTACATCAGATCTTGAACATTAAATTCAATTGATTGGAAATCAAGTGAACTACTTGAGTGATTCTTGATTTTGATTCTGTATTAATAAATTGTGGAAAAAGAGCATAAGAAATTATAAGTTCAGTTATGTTTTATTCTAATTTGATTATAAAGTTTCTTTGAGACATTTTTTTTTTTAATGTATAATAAAAGTTAAGTTAACTAATAAAATTAATTATTTGAAGATATGAAAATTATGCTAACTGGTAAATTTTAGCATCTAATTTAAATCATAGATGAAGTATTAACAAATATTTCATTCATATCACAAACCATTAATAAATAATTTAAAGAATTGCAATCATTCAGCAAATTAAGAAAAGAAAAGTAAAAGAAAAGTAAAATAATATTGAATTTTTAAAAACAAAAAGAGTGAGCTAGGGATACAGATCATTCTGTTCCAAGTATAATTTTCATTTTACAAGCAAGTTAGATTTATGAATACACAATTTTTTTTTTATTAGGCCACAACTTGATATTTTTGTCTACTATAAATGTTTTACAAATATTGGATTCAAGAAACTTTTACCCATTTTACTAGGAAAATTCTGTCCTATATTGATGAATTTTCAATTGATCTGGTATTGCCTAAGATCACAAAATATAACTTCATTTGATAAAATAAAATTCATAGATCAGTTATGACAAAAGCAAATGAATTGACTAAAACTGAATCAATTTAGTATTTTTTATTTTTAATAATTTTACTTTATTTACAAAATTTAGCTTATAGTTTTCTTCCAGTGAAAAAGGATTTTGCTGATAGGAATGAAACTCATATACAATATGATATGATTGTAATACAATGTTGATAGTGAAATATAAAAAAATAAAAATATAACAGTCTAATTTGTTTAACATCTTACATTCCTTCCTACTTTTGATTGTTTCGTATATTTCCCATTCCTGATTCATTTTTAAGAGGCACTTGAATTTCAGGAGTCAAAATATTTTATTGAATATGAAAATGTATATAAAGAAAAAAAAAAATTTTTCATAAGTTACAAAAAAAACAAAAAAAAACAAACAAACAAAAAACCCAAAAAAAACAAACAGTGTAAATAAACATTGTTCAGGTTAAGGTACCATTAAAAGTTATTTTTCAATTTTATTATTATCATCATCACTTTGTTGATCTGCTTTATTCTAAAATGTTTTATGAAAAATATTTTTCCTAAATAGTAATCTATGTAAAATACATACAAAAATTAAGTAAAGACATTTTAATTTACAAACATTGCAAAAGATTCAAATTTCTTTTAGCTTTAATTGTTCATCCATATCCAAGGATGAAATTCTAGGGAGAAGAGATTTGGGCTTTTCCTTTTAGCTTTGTGAAAAAAAAACAAAAAAACTTCAATTTTAGTTTACATAATTATTTTGGCCATTAACCAGTTTTCCACAGTTATTTAGATTTAAGCAACATACTGAACAAGGTTATAAACATTGGGTAAAACCTTCCATGAAAAAAAAAAAAAATTTCTTCAAAAGTTTTGTTTTTTTATCATTTTTTACATTACTGAATTAATTTAGCAAACATTTTATATTTATGAATGCACAACAACAACAACAATAAAACTTTATTTGTAAAAGTAGAAGATGAGTGCAAATATTGCATAGCGCTAATGGTCTTAAATATAAAAAATAAATAAAAATAAACATTTAAAAATGCTGCAAGTTATCTAAAAAATTATTTCACAGCATTTTCATAACATTTTTCTAGTGCATTAAAGAGAAACAATTTCAATTATAGAATTATTTTTGTTTTACAGAATTCAGAACACTTTCTATAAAATAATAATCTATTTGTTAGTATTATTTTGAATAAAAGTGATAATCTGTACACTTGAATAAAGTGTAAGATGAATGTCAACAATGGGAAGAGAATGTATACAATGACTGTTCATTAACATGTTTGGTTAAAGGTTTACACATAATATTTTTATTATTTTTGTTTGATCTTTTCCATTTCTGTACAAGCAAAAATTAACTTAATGATTAGTATATACAGTTCTTGTAACTGTTTTAGACATTTTGATAGAGTGTCTTTAGTTAAGAAAAAGAAATATTCATCTGGGATATGAGAAAGAGATGGAGATACAGAACATTAGATGTACATATATTTATGAATATTATGTAGTGTATGCAAACAAAACAATTCACTGTACGTGCAGGTGACTGAAGTCATTTGCCAGCTATGTTATTTTAAGGCCTTTTCCAGAACAGCAAAGCTATAAAACTCACCCAATTGATAATTTTTGCGTCTTAAAACAGAAATGTATGTATATAAAAAAAATGGCGACCCAAGAAAAAAAAAAAAAAAAAAAAAAAAAAAAGTAGTTCAAGAGTGCAAACATTAAACCCTTAAGAGACCACTAACATTGAAGGGATTTGTACTATTTGAATTTACAACATTTAAAAAGATTGAAATACAAATGTTTACTTTAGACATTTAACAATGTTTCATTTGCTTTTTTTCCCAGAAAATTTTAGGATTTTGTAGTAAAACCATTTATTATTCTTAACAAGTCAGATATATTTCTATATATTTTCAAACCGATTACAAAATCAAAGTTGGTACTTTATAGTCATTGAAAACAAATTAAAATTCTTTATTTTAACAGTAGAAGAAAGGAAATTATTTCTTGCAAATCATATTTTAAATATAAAGTAAAATTTTAACTCAACAAATTTTAACTTTGAAACCGTAAAATGAACAAAGTAATTTATGTTAAATTGGAAAATAAAACTTTCAGTTACCAAAAACTGATATAAAATTTTTTGTAGATTAATATTTACTATATATAAACTTATATAGCCTGATGCTGAATAAAAATGTGTTTTTATACAATTGATAAAATTTAAATATTTCAAGAATTATAGATTTTATAGAAAGATTCAAAGGACTATATAGATTATATAAGTGGTTTTGTGCATATTGTGAAATGTCTGGAAAAAATTAGAGGAAACAAAAGAATTACAAAGAGAAATTATATTTCAAGGAGTAATATTTGTTTGAAGGAATAGAAGAATAAGAAAAAGTTCATTAGATTGGTAGAATAGAAAAAATAGGTTGACAAACAAGTACATAAAAATGAAAATAAGATGTAGAATAAATCAATGCACAATATTGTAAGAGTCATTATCATTCGTTGAAGAGTTTAATATTCTTAACTTTGCTGGTTTTATAATAAAATAGCAGATGCAGTCTTTGACCCTTCAAAGATCTCAATTCAGACAATATTGTTAGGAAGTTTATAGATAGTTCAAGAACTGAGTATCAGATTCATTCTACTGTGACTATCATTTTGACCTTATTCCAAAGAGGGTGACATTCTCCACAACCCTTATATGTTTGAATATACCTAATTTCATGGTATCACCTTTAATTATGGATTTTCAATTTCAAAGTCTAATTTTGGGAGTTAGCTGGTTTTTACTATAGAAGTCCAACATTTATGAAGAGATTGCATAGAATAGTTCAGAGGAAAACTTCCCAGATGTTATATAGGGTGTCTCAATATACATGGGACCCATGTGGCTACTAATAACTCTACTACTAATAATAATGTGCTATTTTTTGTTTCAAATCTGAAAATAGTATACTATAACAACTGTTAATTCTTAATCACAATGCCTTGGACAAGAGAGGAAAAATATTGTGTCACTACTTATTTAGAGACAAAATCATTGCAAACTGTCTTAAAATAGATATAACACCATTAATTTTTTTTCATCATATGTGTGAAAGCACGTGCAATACCCTGCCCTCATCAGCCGCCAACCAGGAAGGATAACATTTTTGGTAGCTGTTGTAATCCATTAATATAATGATTTCTTACCAAGACAAGAAACTCCAGAGATTACATGCCTTGGAAGCTGATATAAGAGTCAAAGACCCCCCTCTCCTAAAAAACAACAACAAACAAACATCATTTTGATGTCTAGTTCAAGGGATGTATTGTTTATAAGATGAATTCCAAATGATTGGCATGGTGCTTATCTCAGTAATAAATCATTATCATTAATGGATTGCATCTATTTTGGAGAGACACTGTATTAGCTACAAATCATGTGGGCATCCTTCTCATAACAACATTATGATTAGTATCAAAGTTTGTATGTATTTATGCAACCCCTCTGCCAAGAGTAGAATGAGACATAAGGTCAGTATTTTTAAGTGGAGTACAATTGATTTGATTTTAAAGTTTTTCTTCAAGGCAAATAACTCAAAATAGATGCCATTAATATGATAATGATTTATTATCAAGACAAGCCTAATGGCAGTTATTTGGAACATGTCCTGTAAAGAATGCATTGTTTGAGCTAGACACATCAAATCAATGTTTTTTTGTTTTTTTTTTTAAACTGTTATTATATCAGTTACTGTACTAAAAAATATACTTTTCAAATATATACCTTTTTTTTAATAGAAAAAGTGAGACATAAACAGCGTCATCCAAGATCTGAAATTTAGTTTGCCAAGTCCATTTTCTAAAACAATGGTAACCATTATATACTATTGCTGTACCCCTTTTTTGAATACAATATTTGTCTTTGAAAGCTGGATAGAATTGCTGTATAAACATAGTAGCTAGACATCAATATAATAATGAGATTATATATATATATATATATATATATATATATATATAACAAAAAAGATACTATTGGACTGAAACTAGAAAGAAAATGTGAATGAACTGGGAAAATCAATGTAAATGTACTGCCTCTTTAATAAAAAAGGAAAATACTCAGGAATCTGATTTTCAAATCTAAAACTATCAAGAATATCCACTGATTGAAATATGCAGTGGAAAATTAAGATATTTGCAGAATTTGGCTGATAAAACTAGCAAAGAGAAGAATACAAGACTGAATAATTTAAAGAATAATACATAGAAAAAATAAGATTTGAGTGAAATCAATTTGGAAAATAATTAAAAAGGAAGCAAATCAAGGGTACAATAATATAGGTAAACTGAAATTTAACAAAAAAAAAAAGAAAAAAAAAAGAAAAAAAAAAAAAAAAGAGAATTTATCAGAGATTGCAGAGATAAATAGGGTAAATAATAATTAGAAATAATTTTATACCTTTTAGTACAGAATTTTGTTCACCTTAAAATAAATCCTAGAATTGAATTTTGTGTGCTTAATACAATTTCAAGTCTTCAATAGCTGTAGTAGTAATATTAAATTCTAACTAATATGAAGATGTAAAGTTGTTATATCATTATTTCCTTGTTCCTGACATGGTAGTCTAACAAGTTATATTAAACCAGATGATAGAAAATAGAACTGACAATTCTTGTTATTGACTGCTATACTCAAAATCAGGAAATTGTCACCATGAAGAAGCTATAGGTATATAGCTATCATGTTTTTTAAAATTTATCTTTTAATATATCAGCAATGAGAGGATAATGCAAAAGAGAAGTGAATGAACTATTATTCAACTTAAAAAACATGTGAACCTCAATAAAAAGTTGATTG
Source organism: Sepioteuthis lessoniana (assembly GCA_963585895.1). Lineage (NCBI taxonomy): Eukaryota > Metazoa > Mollusca > Cephalopoda > Myopsida > Loliginidae > Sepioteuthis > Sepioteuthis lessoniana. The sequence continues at coordinate 13,017 of CAUZXS010006763.1, read as the reverse complement.
ATTTGAAAATAATACTGTTATATTAAAATCATGTTACTGTAAATTATATCTAAGGGAAATTAGACATGAAAATCAACTTTGAGAAGTGCTTATATATTTCTTAAAATAAATATACAATATATAAATCCATTTTCTTTATATGGAATCTATTTAGGTGACCCAAAGGTTCCATTTTCAATAGCTATTACACTGAGGTGTATGTGAGGTTACTACTCCCTTCCCTAGATTGCTCCACCTAATCCTTGATCCTTACATTATAATGCTAAGTGTTAAGCAAGGCAGCACCAAATACCATTTTTTTAAAAGTCTTTGGTATGACTCGACCTGGGACTGAACCCCAGTCTCCCGGACCATTGTCAAACAATCTATTCATTAGGCCAATGGCCCTATATATAATAAAATGTAACTGCATATTGTTAGACCCCCCCCTTATACTTTTATCATTTTTTGACAATTAAATGTATAAGCCTTAAGTAATATAGAAGGGGAATTAAGGAATTGTATCATAAATTAGTTCAAGGATATATATTACTACTACAACAATGAATTTATTTCTGCTGTTCAACCAAAACCTCCAAAATATTCAGATACAATAAAAACTTACATGTCTTGGCATCCAAAACTTATTCAATTCTGGTTAAAAAAATAAAAAAATAAGAAACCTGAAATACTGTCTTTAAATCTTTATGAAAAAAAAAACAACAAAAAAAAAAAAAAACAAACAAAAAAACAAAACAAAAACAAAACAAAAAACCCCAAAACAAAACAAGAAAAAAAGTGGTTTACAAAACTACAATCAGATGTGTATAACATAGGATTATATATGAGAAGTTATCCAAAAATATCTAAGCTTCCCCAGAATGAAGAGCTATAGCTCAACATTTTTGTTGTGGCAATACACTAACATTTATAAAATTTAGAAAAAATAATTCAGATTTTTAAAATTTTATAAGTGGTAGTGTTGGTACAACAAAAATGTTCAGCTATGAATATTTTATAGAGAAGTTAATTGAGAAGCTTAATGTATTAAGTGTATAAAATTCAACACTTCATATTTAGCAATCTATGACCATTTTGTTCATTTATCTATTTTCTTGCCACAAATTTGAATAAACTGCTTCAATAAATGATACCCCCCCAAAAAAAACATCTCAAGCTTTAAAATCATTTTTTAAAAATATAAAATAATAATGTGTCAACATTTTCCTAAGAATCCGTTATAATCTATGAATTAGTCAGGTTTTAATGTTGAAAAATTAAGCAAAAAGCAGTTGCAGAAAATTTGACCCATAAAAAAAGATAAAAAAATTTCTAAATCGTGATCTACACAAGTATTTATGAAGGAAAAAAAATACTTAACTAGCTCTTATTAATATAGATTATCTTATTAACCATTAATACAATTACATATTTTGTCAATATAGAATTTTACAGACAATACTTCTAGCATTTCTTTTGAATTTAACCCTTTGAGTTTTTAGCCTAAATTTACCTTCTGCTGTTTGAGCATGATCTCTGCACAGGTAAACTGGTGATAAGGTGTGTGTGGGGTATTAAAAATACCACCGGTATAATAGGTTCAAAGGGTGAAAGAACTTTAACAGATAAGCATGAATACTTAGAAGAAAATTAGACTTTGGGGTGGGGGTGGGTTCATTTTCTATAAAACATTTTCTACTGTATACTTAAAAGTATTATTTTAAAACTAAATGCAAAAAGTTAAGACTGAAAAACTCAAGAAATTTTAGGTTCTATTAGGAAAAAATTTAAAATGACAGTCCATACTAAGAAAAAAAAATCTATTTCAATAAAATAATGAAAGCAAATTTAAATAAATATTGCTTTAAAAATGAATATAACTTTCAAGATATAATTGCTAATTAAGAGATAAGTTGTAATATTTATAATATTTAATAATAGAAACAAATCAATTTTCCATGTTTTACAAGAATATGGAAAACTATATACAAAATTAGTAAAATATTTGAGTGATAGTGAAATTTTATATATTCATAAGTTTACAGTCACTTATTTTTCTTTTGCATTAAATTACAAACATGAAAACTTTCTGAGATTATTTCTTCATATTTAAAAAAAAAAAAAAAAAAAAAAAAAAATGGTGACAAATATTGATCAGTATTAACAAACTTATTCCTGGTTTTAAATTTTGTCAGCTTCACTTAATTTAGATTAAGTAGTACAAACATTTAATATTCAAAAAACATACATTTAAAATCAGTTACATATGTTGATATTTTTAACAAGGAAGCAGTTATGATTTCTAAAAGTAATCTGCAATAACTTTTAGGATTTAAGAAATATTTCAAAATAGAATTAAATATTTTTAATATAAGTCATCTCTAAACTGCAGAAAAAAAAAACAAAAAACAAAAAAAAACCTACTTCATTCATAAGTGTCATAATCTAATTTAATGTTATCTAAATTAAAAATTGCGTAAATTGTTTAAGTAGAAAGTATATTTTGCAGTTAAGCATAAAAAAACTTGCTCACTGGAAAAAAAAAAAAAAAATTGTACAGGTAGATAAACTTCTAAATCTCTAATTTAATGAAAATTTAATGATTTAAAGAGGTGGCAAAAATAGTTTCGAGAAGTCAGTTAGAATTTATTAATAAAAAATATAAGAAAAAACATCCATATTAAAAAAATGGTACATGCCCTTATAATATGTAACCAAAATAAAATTTAATAAAACTAAGTTTTCAAATCATATGTAACAGGAATTTTGAAAATGTATAAAAACAATTCTGAACATAAGACAAAACATTTAAAAGCCTTTATTACATATTTACATTTTAAAAGTTTAACAAATAAATTTCATTTAAAATGAATTTTATAATATTAAACAATAACAAAAAATTAATTGAATAAATTTTTATGAAGACATTTTGAAAATTGAAAATATTCAGTTTAGAAGACCAGAAAAAAAAACAAAAAAAAAACATGCAGGAATGTTTTGTAAAGGGGTATTTGTGTGAAGAAAAACTTTAAGCTATTTTAGATGACACTATTTTTACATTTAAGTGAAAATTATTTTTGTGGGATTTAAACTTGTAGCAGTCTATAAATCAGCTTCTAAAAGTTTTGTTTCCATTTAATCTGTTGAATATATATATATATATATATATATATATATATAGATAGATAGATAGATAGATAGAGAAAGAGAGAGAGAGAGCCAATTCACATAAAAAAATCAGTCAAAATTACGACCCATTGACAGGATTTTGCTGAATAAACTGCTACATTTAAAACATGCCTGTGTGAAGTTTATGCAAGGAGCATGTTGGCTACACAAGTTCATCTCTTCCAAATGAGTAACATACCAATAAACTGAACATTTGATAAATTACCTTGGAGGTATTTATTCATTCAATAGTATATGAAAATTAATGGTAAAGTGTGCAACAAATTTATATCTAATGTTCACAAATTGCAGTCAGCATTCACTGTATAAAAATAAGTTTAGTCTGATAAAGTTTTTTTTTTTTTTTTTTTACATAGAAACTAAAATACTTATAGGGAAAATATATGCAGAGTTCTTTAGTTTTTTGTTTAAGATGTCTGCTTCATATATTTATAAGAATAAAAAAATATAGATATTCAAATAGAACCAGCAAACAATTGATGACAGAGAATTCTCAAATATTACTTTTAAGTGACCTAAATTCCAAATGTATATTTTATTCAAGATTTAAAAAATTTAAACACTTGCTAAAAAAAAAAAAAAAAAAAAAAAAACTGGGTATAGAAAGTAAACTTTTATTGAATTTTTACTTCAGTGAAAGTTCCTTAAAAGTATTTAGAACTTACAACTTATGGTTAAACTCAGCTTTTCATATATATATATATATATATATATATATATATATATATATATAAGTGTGTGTGGGTGCTAAATTTAGTGACTAAGGAGAAAAAAATCAAACAAATACAAAACCATGAAAGAAATACACTTTTATAAAAATTCAAGTCAATTAGATATTACAGTGGTACTAAGACCAACACTTCACAATTTCACAACATGCTAAGCAAAGTTTTAAGCAAAGCAAGATCATATTCCTTCACCTGATGTGATAATACTGACTTTATGATGTCTATTTTCTTTTAAGGCTAATCTTATCAAAATACAAGGGAGGTTGGGAAAATACTTGTACTAGTAATAGAAACAGACACATAAGCTTTTTGATATCAATCTTATTTTTAGAAATCTTAGAAATGAAATTTTCAGATTGATAAACAAGGGTTCTATAGGATAAAGGAAATTGATAATATTTTATATATATATATATATATATATATATATATTGGTTATATAGAATGTTATGATAGAAAAGTTAATTTAGGGAGGTAAGTGACAAAATGAAATCAAAATTAAATATTGATAAAATTCAACTTAAAAATCATTACATATCTTTAGCAGCAAATAAAAATTACAAAGTTATAAAATTTTTAAGTCTTTATTCATAAATTCAAGTCATTTCAGTATTCTGTAATTATCCATGTAGACAAAAATTAAAATTCATATAAATTTAATCCTACATTCATTGATATTTAATCATATGTGCAGTGCTTTTAAATTGAAAATGTGTGATGAAATAAATTGTATTAAGTTTTAATGTTACTTAATTCAGTTGTTTTTATGATCATAACAATTATACAGCTATACATTTTTCTCTTATGCTCAATTATCAATTTTTCTAAAGAAATTGTTCATTTCCAAAATGTAAGGAGTATTTATAATCTGAAGAGTAACATTTAGAGTTTTAAGTATTTATATACTTTGAATTAGTTACAAAATAATATATATATATATATATATATATATATATATATATATATACAAACAAACACACACACACACACACACTTGTTTATTACTTTAATTTTTTTTTCTTTCATTAATAATTCATTAACAAGTGAAATCATATAAATATTTTATTTACTATATTTATCAATCTATATATAGCATTTATATTTAGTAACATTTACCTATATTGATCAATTTATATATAGCAAAAATATTACACTGTCAAATGTACAAGTATTATGAATAAAACCTTCAGCTGTACAAAGTCACAATGACATACAGTGAGCAAATTACATAAAAAAAAGGGGGCTTGGTATAATGTATTATACACAATGTTTCACAATAAAAAGCAATGAATAATATACCATTGATTCAAGTATGAGCTAAGATCCCAACAGTGTATTTTGGCAAGTATAAATGAAAATATGAACTTTTATAAATTTCTAATGAATAAAGAGCTCAAAAAAAAAAAAAAAAAAAAATTTAGGTAACTTCTATATATCACTCTCCATTATATATGTCTGTGCAATCAGACAGGAAAAATTTTAAATCACTTCATTAAAAATTGGTTGTTTTGTACTCTAATCAAGACTTGTTTCATTAATAATAGTCTCTTAGTAATTTACTGTAATAACCCGCCCCCACAAACAAAAAACAAGAAAAAAAGAAAAAGAAACGAACAACAAAAACAAAACCCCAAACAAACACCCCTCAAACAAACAAAAGATAAACAGAACGATCAAAAATAATCCTCATGTATCACAAGCTAAAATGTTGCTTAAATAAAAGGGATACTTCATAAGTATATGCGTATATATATATATATATATATATATATATATATAGAGTACTGATTGGGTTCATTGCTTTTCTAACAATATTGAGCATGATTTAAAATAAAAAAATTATTCACACATTATATAACACAAAGTTAAGCTACATATTGCTACTAGTTGGTTCATTACCATCATCATATTCTGAAGCACTTCAGTTCTATATAAAGTTTGGTACACAGAAACCTTGGAACATGAAGTTGAAAAAATGCAAAATCTATTAAATTTAAGATTTGAAAACATGTTCTTTTTTTATATACCATTCATTAATCCTACAAATAGGGGCAAAGGTGAAAATACAAAATCTTTATTAGCAATATATAGTTGTGATTTCTGTATTATACTTATATGCTCTAACTTAGATATTGAGCACTCTTTCTATTACGCTAATATATAACAGGTGCATACAAAATGTATTTATCTTTCTAAAATGAAAAGAGAAGATAAGTCAATGCATAGGTATGTACATATTAATATAAATTATTCTGAAAATCTATTATGTGTCAGTAAAAGTAAAAAGCTATTCATGGATTTTTTTTTCTTTATTCAAAGCCTTTCATTTAGTAGATATTAAGACATTAAAAGTCAGTATTACCAACAAAACTTTTCAGAAAATTTTATACATAGAAAAGAGGTTAGTATGTAGCTTCTAACCTGGGAGTTGTGCCCATAGTTTGATAGGTATTGGCAGGAGCAGTGCGTGTTGGGTAGGACACCCCATCTCCAATGCTGAAATTGTTGGTGAATTGATACATTATTTAATAACAGCTCACACTTTTAGAGTGCTACAATAACATTTTAAGAGAGTTAAGAAAAAAATAAAGAAAAAAAAGTATAAACAAGTAAGGAAAAAATAGAAAAAAAAGGAAGTACAATTTTTGGCTTCTTCCCATACTTTTTCTTAAATATTTTTCTGGGATGATAGGGAAAAAACAAAACTAATTGATTATAAAAAAAAATGCAAAATTGGAATTATTGGTACATTTAATACTTATTGGTTCCTCCAAGTTTCAGAAAATTATTTGGAAGTCAAAATACAGAAATTAAAAACTTAGTGATATAAAAAGGAAGTTTATCTTTTAAATCCACTTCCCAGCTAAAAATAAATAAATTCTATTTAAACAAAGAAATTCATATCATTGTGACAATGTTAAAAACATATCAGAGATATAAATTAAGTGAAATATCTTTCAGCAAACCTCAATATAAAAGTTCTGGATTTGAAACTTCATTCTAGGAGACTTCCAAATAATCTTTAATAAAACATTTCATATAATCCAGTCCTTACATAAAATTCATAGGTATCATTCTTACACAAAATATTTATTACTAAATTTCATATTCACAAACTGAAGAGATAGAGAGAAAAAAAAAAAACAGTAAAAAACAAACAAAAAAAATCAGAAAATCATTGTAGATAGTGAAAAGAATTAAGTAGTAGAAACAATGTTTAATTTAGGGGAGGAAAAAAAAAAAAAAAAAAAAAAAAAAAAAAAGATTTATTCAAATTTCTTTAAATGGATAAGAATTGAATCACATGACAATATACATTTCACAACAATTAAGTGACTCATAGATTTTATAAAACTAGAGTAAGTGTAAAATTTCTCATAGCTTAAAAAAAATTGTTTAAGATATAAACAAGAAAAAGTGACAATAATAGTAAATATTCCTATCATCATCAATAGTCATGCAACATCAAGATCTACTTTGGAAAAGAAAAAAGTAAATTTCTATATTATGTAAAGTCAATAGGTAAAAATGCAATGAATTCTGTTTGCTACAGTTTTTTTTTAATATACAATTCCAATAAAGTAAGAATAAAATCTGTAAATCTTTAATAAATTATAAAAAATTCAGATGCATACAGAACTAAAATATTCTATCATTGAATTTATGCATTTAAGACAAAAATGAAAATAACTAAGAGATAACCTTTAATAAAATTTCAATCAAGACAATCGAGTACAACAGCCAACTTTATGAAATTTGCAGAATGTTAAGTATATTTTCAAAATTTAAAAAGTTTACTTTAAAAAAATTAACACATTTATTAGATAAATCAATCCATTAATAATTTTATATACCAAGTATGTAATGCAACCCATGTATATTATTTTAAAATTTGTCAAGTTTTTATGTTAGAAATCTGAATGATTTTTTTTTTTTTAACACTTGTAAGGAAAACTTTAAATGAAAAATAGCAAAATAACTTGTTAAAAGTACACTAATAATTTAGTGTCAACATTAACAGATAAATAAAAATGAACTGAAAAAGAAAAAAAAAAAAAGAAAAAAAACCCCAATTCTGAGATGATATTTTTTGTGAACCCAGCATAAATAGTTCTATTACTGATAAAGAAGTAAATATTTCAGATAACTTAAAAACAGACTTAGAAGGTTTGAACTACATAATCTTAACTCTGTAATAAACACAACTGATACAAGATAGAGTTGATAATATACATAAAAGTAATAATTTCCTTCTTTCTTGGCATAAACAAAACTGAAAATAAAGACTAAATTCTGTATTTGTGATTTTGAGGAATTCTTCACCATCTGGATTGTGATTTGCATGCAATACACAATTAATGTTTATTTAAAGTTTTATTTTGAAAATTTACCACTTCAAGATATATACAAAAGTAAACTGAGAGACTTTAGGTACAGAGAATTTTGTGTTAGAACATTTTTATTCAGTATTTTAAAATACAACTAAGCAGATATAATTTGGCGACTAAAGATGTAAGTGTTCAAAACAGAAAAGAAAGATAATCAAAGGGTAATGGAAAATAGATCAAAATTAGATTATACATATACAGTAGGGTATAATATTTACTGGATTAGAATATAATATTATTTATTAGATTAGCATTAATGAAGGTATGCGTGTATCCACCACTTGACCATTTCTTGATACAAGTTTCTATCAGATAGTGTATGTATTTTAGAGTTATTGCATTTATACAAATCAAGTCCAGTGTATCTTTTTATTTATTTATGCAATAAATTATTTTTTGTATGCTATAAATTATTTATTGTATGCAATAAAGATTTATGGCAAGAGGAACATATTTATATATTACTGAATTTATGAGATAATAAGAAGTATTCTCACTCATGTTAATTTATCTAATATCATTATTACTAATTTCTTTAGTGCTGAAAATAGGGTGACAAAGGAATAATGAAATAAAATTTTTAATACATTATATGTAAATATGTAAGATGTTAAATGCCACTTAATTTACTGCTTATGCATGTTATTGATACTTATTAATTCTGTGTAATAAAGCAATGCAATGTGTATATAAAGAGAAACCTAAGTGATACAGTAGCAGTTAATTTTATTTATCTGCAACATAAAACTTCTAAATGGTTAGAGAAATGAAACAAAAAGCCATAAATGATTATTGATCATGTGTATATTTTACGTTTGTTAAGCAGCCGAAATGCACTATAACTAGCTTTTAGAAAAGACAAGAAAGAAGGCACTAAAAAATAATTTTATGTAAAATATGTATGCAAATAAAAAGTCAGATAAAAATATTGATTTACTTTCAAGTTTCGAAACAAATGAAAGTACTATTTTCTCTATTTGCTATCAAATTGTTAAGGAAAAAATGCAGTTGCAAGAGGTTGCAATGATAAATTTATGACATTAACCAAGCCAATTTGATTTTTATTTCAATAGCCAAGTTTCAAAGGAATATTGCCTAGGTAACTAAGTCTGCCACTGTATTAAATAAAAAAAAAAAATAAAAAAAAAAATAAAATAAAGTTAAAGTAAAAAATAAATAAATACCAAAATATAAGTGATCTATGTTGACCAAGAAAATTGGTTTTACTAAATTATGGTGATATCAAAATAAAAACATGATATAATTAAAGATAATAGGTATATATTTTTGGAATAAATGTACAAGTAAGGAAATACAATATACAGTAAGTATCCAATTACTATGCCCTTTGCTAACTTCAACTTTGTTTCTTTATGGGCTTGGATCAGTCCATTCTTGTGGAAATGGTTCCACATACACAACAAAAACAATTTGTACTTTCAATGAAAATGGAATAAGTTATTTTAAATGTCCAGATTTCAGAAAAGTTGTTCAGACTTGGTTGGAAAACAAAATTTCTAAGGAATTAGGAAAGAATATTTTAATCTGGGATGTTATTTATTCCAGCAATAAAATTCAGATGTTAACCAAGATGCTGATATATTTTCTGAGAAGGAGATGAATTTATGCGATTCCAGAATCACCAGAGGTTATGTGGATTCTAAACACAAAAATGTGTAGCAAATATGGGTTATTCAGATTTGACTGACATTTTTAGCATAATAGTCAGGATATTATTCATCATCCTTTGATGATGCATGTATCATGTTTGTCTTGCAAATGAAATGCTACAAAAACTTGAAAGGTAAACAAACTGGCTATAAAATTTCATATTTCCAACTAATTGTCCCTCTGAATAATCAACTACAATTTTGGAATTAGATTAGAATATTTTAAAAACTAATACTGCATTTCAAAACTGAATGAAATTTTAAGTTTCACATGGCAATATTTCTGTAAATCATTTTTATATAATATAATATATAATATAATAACATACACACACACACACACTGGCTCATTGACCTAGTGGATAGAGTGTTCACCAATGGTCTGGGAGACCTGGGTTCAGTCCCAGGTCGGGTCATAACAAGACTTTAAAAATGGTACATGATACCTCTTTGCTTAACACTCAGCAATATAAGGTACATATCAAGGGTGAAGTGGAGCAATCCAGGGAAAGAAATAGTGCCCTCCCCTACACCTGCGTAGTAGCTATTGAAAAGGGAGCCTTCTGGTCTCCCTCGACTATGGTCGCCAACTTTACTTACTATATACATACCCTCTACATGAGCAGGATGCAACAGAAATGCAATTCTGTGGAATTTAACAGGTTTTTTTTCCTTCTTAGGCTGGTTGCCATATCAAGGTTAAAGAGCCCAGTCTGCCTTACAATATATACATACCTGAAGAGAGAATAGTTGGATACATACCATTCCTAAAGGTATTAGTGCTATGTGAAATGCAAACACACACACACACACACACACACACACACACACACACACACACACACACACACACACACACACAGGATTGTTTGAATAGATAAGTTGAATTTTGCTTAAGGAGTAGGCAATAGGAAGCAAGGATTACAGTTGCACTTTTTTTTAAGGAAATCAAGTGATTGGTCCTTTTAAGTCAAGAAGATTCTTAGGATATTCTTTACTGCTGCACTGGAAACTTTTCCTTCACCAGTCAATGTGTTTCCGATCCATTAACTTTCTTGGCAATCCAGAGTGGCAAACTCGAGTTAAACTCATATGAAAGGATTTTTTTCTTTTTACTAAAACATTTCTCAGTACACATAAAAAATTCTTGAAAAAATTTATATAGTTAGTACTTCTTAGCCACCAAAGTTTTGATGAAGGATCTGTTCAGGCCAAGAAAATTGATTAACCACCATTTTGAATATTCTGCAAATAAATATTTTACTAGGTAAAAATATTTTTGCTCTGTAGCAATTCCAAATAAAGACTATATTTGTGAAAAAAAAAATCTGGGCAAAGAAAAAATTATTGAATAGCACAAACATGTACACACACACAATATACACACACACAAAAAAAAAAATCATACACACATCCAGGATTCTTCAGTATATTGCTATATGTAGGAAAACTTGTCTTAAATAGCTATAATATATTCTATCTTTTAATATATTCCATACATATTTTCACAATTTCACCATTAATCCTTAATCCACTTAATTTTAGCTCACTGAATGTTTTCACACATATCTCAAGTTCCCTCAATCAATCGTTTTCCTTTTCTCCTGTGCATATTTTATCTTTGCTTTTGCTACATGCATTTAAAACTTAATCCACCATTTTTAAACTTTTCATTTATAGACATGTCAATTTCTCACTCATTCTTTTCTTTCCTTCTTTTCGTTCATTATTTCTCTTGATGGTTCTGTTTGTTCTAAATCATTGTCTTAAACAGTCACTTGACATTCTTAAATACAAATGCCAATTTATTGATTAAATAGTTACCTCTTTCTCTGTATATATACTTTCGCGCCTTGTTTGGTATTTCATTAAAAATCTGTTGGTGATCACTCAATATCATCATTTCTAAGACATTGACGGTTCATTAGAACTAAAATGTTATTACATTGACTTTCTTTTAAATTAAGTTCTCTTTGGATTACCTTGCTTTTCAGGTTCTCTATATTGTTGGATTCATTTCCATTAATAATTCCCACACACACATGTCCTCTCTCTCATATATATATATATATATATATATATATATATATATATATATATATCTCACACAGAGTTTAGAAACATAAGGAATGATTTTCTTAAAACGTTTTTTGGTTTTAGCCTGATTGGTCCAAGTTGAGAAAAAAAAAAAAAAAAAAAAAAAAAAAAAAGGTCAAAATTTTCGTAATTACTTCTACAATTCAAGCATATTTCATTAAAATTCAGCCCATGATTAGAGAGAGAGAGCGCAAGGAAAGAAACGACAGAATGAATGATTTGCTTAATATACGGTTTTTGAAGGAAAAAACCCAAAATAAAACACATGCACAAAAAACTACTTCCCATCCAAATGATGTTTGGATTAAGACTGCTACGGAGAAGAAATGGAATAAAATGCCTGAAAATTGTTCAAAAGGAATGCAAAAATTTCAAATATCTGTTGATAAAATAATTGAAACAGTTATAATATACACATTGTGTGTGTGTGTGTGTGTATATATATATATATATATATATATATATATATATATATATATATAGGTATTCTTTGGTCCAGTTAAACCGGAGTTGGGAGTAATTCCATCAGGACAAGAAATTATGAGTGAATATTTGAATTTTCCTGGTAAAGACCTCAATGTAACAATAATACAGATCAATAAATTCTTTAAGAAAACAACACTGGTCACATAGGATTATAAATTCATTTTCATCCTGTTACGCATTTTTGAAATTTCCAAAAACACGAAAAATATTAACAGGACTTCTTCAGTTTTATCTAAAAGATCTGAAGAAGTCATGTTAATTTTTTTCGTATTTTTGGAAATTTCAAAAATGCGTAACAGGATGGAAATAAATTGATAATCCCATGTGACCGGCTTTGTTGTTTTCTTAAAGTATATATATATATATATATATATATATCTCTATCTCCACACTGATGAGTTAATTCATAACCGTTTAAAATTTACTTCGCAGCTAATATCTCCTCGTGGCTGAATGGTAAGGAGCTGTGGATGAATAGTG
>CAUZXS010006762.1:0-43124 GCA_963585895.1 Sepioteuthis lessoniana | reverse complement strand
GATAATTGTTTCTATAGCCTTGTGCCACATCTGAGAAAAAAACGCTTAGTAAATTACAAAATATATTTAAAGAATGATAATACTAACAGTCTTGACGTCTCCTGGGAGCAAACCCCGCAAAACAACAGCTCCACGGACGTTTTCCTCCCATCTCACAAATTCCTCCAAGATGAACTAGACATGCGGTTTACTGCTCGTGCTGTAAGTACGAACTCATAAGTGACGTTCTCTAAGTGACTCCTGAACATGAACGCACTAGCGTTGGCCAACTCGCAATGACCTACATACAGCTCTGTACAGACACTGGATGCAGTCTAGAGGACCTGTTAAACGCGATAGACCATTGGGACGGATGGAGAGAGAGATAAAGAAATCTGTGCTATCAGTTAGACTTAATGATTATGATGATATACTTTGATGATTCAGTGCCAATTCCCAATACTTTTTGATTCGCAATCACGATATATTTCATCGGCAATTTTTGGTAAAATACTGGATTATCCAAGTATAGCCTCCTCCATGATCTTCAGACCCACCTCATTATGTCAGCAAGAGATTTAATTTCTAATTTGGCCTATATTACAATCCCATCTTTAAACAATAATAATTGAACCCGCAAACATTGAGATGGCCAGCGGGCGTCAGGTTGAACATCCTAGTTTTCATCATTTTAAATTTCGATTCTTGAAAAAAAATTGGGATTCTTGAAAACTGTAATTTTCTCTGGAAAGGAAAAAGATAAAAATAAATTCCTATGTTCGAATAATTCTTTTTTATCAGTAATGAAAACTTTTTCGTTTGAAAGTCGTTTTCTGGAGTTAAAATTGACTTTAAAATCTGTCACTTTAGAAAAAATCACGTAAAATTTTTTCATGCTGGATGACGTCAGCATGACATCAAAATGAGATCAACAATTTTTTTCGTATAACCTAAGCCACAATTTAATCGATTATTAAAGATAATTGTGGTCTCAATAGGCTGTATCTTATTCTTTTTTCTCTTTTTTTTAAAATATGTTTCTCCGACTTTATCAAAATAGGTAAAAGAATTCATGTAAGAATTTCATTGCTAAGTCAATCTACATATTAAATTTTGTAGTGATGGTGTACCCTATCTGTATAATTAAACTGTCTTTAGTTTAAAAGAATCGACCGGGGATAGGAAAAACGCTGGGTTCTTGCCAGGACTCGAATCTATCTATCTAGCTAGCTTGCTGTATCTCTGTCACCGTTTGTCTGACTCTTCATATCTATCTTTTAATAATCTGTATCTGTCTAGTTGTTCATATATATTCCTATCTAAAAAATCAGTCTACCTACCTACCGACCAATCTATCTATCCATATGACTATCTGTCTCTTCATAAATATGTCTGTTTTAACAAAGCATCTTGCTATTGCATGAATACTCTCTCTCTCTCTCTCTCTCTCTCTCTCTCTCTCTCTCTCTCTCTCTGTCCCCATCTTCTTCTCTGTCTTTAGGTCTGTTACACTGTCCCTCAGACTATCTGTTTCTGTCTCTCAGCCTCTCCCTCTCTCTCTCTCTCTCTCTCTCTCTCTCTCTCTCTCTCTCTCTCTCACTTACACACACCACCAACACCACTACGATGTTGACATTCTCCGTTTCTGTATCTATCTAACAATCTCTCTCCATGTCTCTTTGTCTCTCCCCCCCCCTCTCTCTCTCACACACACACACACACTTTCTGTCCAAATCTCTCTCTATCTCTCTCTCTCTCTCTCTCTCTCAATAACTCTTTCTTTAATACTCTGTCTCTTTGTAACTCTGCCTATATCGCTGTCTATTTATCTATGTCTTTCAGTCCCCCCTCCCTCTCTTCTCTCTCTTCTCTTTCTCTCTCTCTCTCTCTCTCTCTCTCTCTATCTATCTATCTATCTTGATTTTAATTTTACTATCTTTTCCCCAATTTTTTTTCTTCGCTTTTGTTTTCACCCATAATTCCCAGTTTTTCCCGCCACCCACTCAATAGCTAACATTTCGCGTATTTTCATTTCTTTCTTTCTCTTTATTTTCATTACCTTTAAAACCATTTATACATTTTCTTCGGTACCAAAAATACAAACGCAGCGTTAAGAATCACAAGAAACATTTCTTACTTCCTCCCTATTTTTTTCTGCGACTTTCCTACCGCCACCACCACCACCACCATCGCCCAACTTACACTCGCTTCATCCCGCCTCTTTTTTGCACTCCCAGCATGCTCTCCACCTCCCAAAATGCATCAACACTCCGACCCACCCTCACACCACCTCACACACAGCCCAATCTAAACACCCCGACATTCTATTCACACGCCGAGTTTCCGGTTTCAAGCTGCCAGCTAATCCCACTTCCCCTTCCTGGTCATAGTGACCGAAATGAAGCCCTTAGGAGTACAATATTGGTCTTCCCCAAGAATCTCGGAAGCACAAACAGGCCAACAAATACTTTAAACAAAAAACTATCCTGTTTTTACTCGGGTGAGGCAAAAGTTTTGCAATATTTGGGGTAATACTTATTGGCGACGCATATATCTCGTGACCGAAGCAGTTCAAGCCGTAGATAGTAACATCTGTGTTTGGTAGTATCGTTGTAGTTGATGCGCTGACATCTTCTGTATTGCTTCAGTCCGTGGGTGATTTGAAAGCCGCACAGATGAAAGAGCAACGTAGTCTAATTCGGGATCTTATGCTTTACGAGTTAAAACTCGGCTATAACGCCTTCGAAGCCTGAAGCGACCAAAAGCATTTGTTGCGCGAAATATGAAGGTGCAATACAGTTACCAGACGGTTCATTAAATTTTACTCGGGTTGAAAGACCCTCGACGATTAGGCAAGTTCAGATAGGTGTATTCCAAGCCATTAAGGCAAATTCAACGAGTAGCACTCGGAGAATATCAGACGAGCTCGGCATATTATTGTCTCATGTGGTTCATTGTCATTACAGTCTCGGCAAAAGCATTCGGAGTTGCTGAATTGTACCACACGTTACTAAAATATTGCAAGACTTTTGACTCACCTTAGGAGTGACAGGTTTTCTTGAATTAGAAGCTGAGAGCGAATGCCGAGAAACTCAGCCAAACCATTTTTATACCAATACTTGACTACCGCTGAAAGTTTGTGACAGAGACCCATGATGATATTAACGCATCTATTTAGGAAGCGCGCTAAGCGTAACGATTATTGTCATGGTAAATGGAATCTGCGGACCGAATTCAATACCTGGATGAGTCTGATTGCATTTTACTTCGCGCTAATGCTCTTGAGAAAGGCATGAATCCATCTGTTTCCATCCCTACTGGGTAAATAGTCGGGCAGACTGGTTCATTTAACACGGTAAGGCAACCTGTTTAAGAGAAGGAAAATCAGCTTTATCTGTCATTACTTTTCATTGCTAAGATGGACATTGGAAGATCAGTCAATAGATATTGGTGTGGAGAAATTGGAAAGAAGGAGCGACGAAATTAAAAACAGTTCAAATTTATCAGTTGATAAAATGATGTTCCAAGGTGCTTAAAATGTTGCAAAAGAAAATGAATATAAACTCAATAAATTGCCCTATTGAAAAATCTATCTTGTTAAGAACTATGATGAAGGAAAATTGTCATCACTTTTACTTTTAAATGTAATTTGTTCTTTGATTTCGATTTTGAAACGTTTTAAAACTTGCTGAAGATATCTGCTATGTTTTTAAATGTGATAAAACGTTTATATTTGCTTTCGTTTTCTCTTATTCTTTTTTCTTTTTTTAATAACATTGTCCTATTCATTGCAATTTGTAAGGGAGAAAGAGATTGTTCTCATTAAAAACTAATCAGAAATTCTGATTTTATGATAACATAAGACATTACTCGAAGCAAATACCATCGGGTACCGTAACAACAGAATTTCTCATAAGTCAGCTGCGAAACCGGGATACATACTCTCTGACAACGGGGCTAAGAATATGCTGACTGTATCCACCCTGAAAAGAAAGAAAGGGTGTCCCGGGTATGACATTAAACTTCATCGGATGGTGAGGTTCCATTTCTGGAAATCTGGGGAGTGGGAAGTATCCCTGCATTGTTATTATCCCAAGACTACTCTGACTCGGATAGGTAGTATCTGTTAGGGTCCTATCTATGGTTAGAATAGATCTGTTTAAAAATAATTCATACTTGATGGGACCGAATGCAAAAAGAAAAAAGAAAAAAAGAAATAGTCAACGAATGTAAATATGAACGTACAATTAACGCTATTCCCTAACCTCAGGGCATAAAATAACACCAGACGGGTTGACATACCAATAAAATCAATAAATAAATCAGAATGCATACAGATTCAAAATTGACACAATTTGAATTTAAAAAATTAACATTGATACAGTAAAAGTCAAACTTTTGTATTATTATTCACTCATTAGAGCTTTTCACATCAGCGTTAGCCGATGGTTTTTCATTGGGGTCTGAGTGACAGCAAGTCTCCTTAAGTCTCCAGGACTCTTCTTAGTATTCTGGCCGTTCTAAATAATGCTGTCGTTTGGATGGTCTCCACTCGTCCGCCAACTTCCAAGTCCTCTAGTCCCTTTAGTAATCCTTTAGTTACTGTTCCAAACGCACCAATTACAATCGGTATAATTGTCACCAGCATATTCCATAGTCTTTTCAACTCCCTAGCAAGGTCGAGGTACTTATCCTTCTTTTCACATTCTTTCAGTTTTATTCTGTGGTCAGCTTGGACAGCAAAGTCGACTTATTTGATCTAAATTTGATAAACTTATAATTGCAGGATTACGAAGTTAATAGAATTAGTATTTTATTAATTTTGTATTTTTTACTAATTCATTTTCTAATTTCATTATTATACTTATATATATATATATATATGTATATAAGTAAAGTTGGTGACTGTAGTCGAGGGCGACCCGATGGCTCCCTTTTCCATAGCTAATACACCGAGGTGTAGGGGAGGGCGCAACTCCTTTCCCTGGATGGCTCCACTTTACCCTTGATGCGTACCTTATAATGCTGAGTGTTAAGCAAAGAGGTATCAAGTACCATTTTTTTAAGTCTTTGGTATGAACCCTGGTCTCCCGGACGATTGGCGAAAACTCTACCCACGAGACCAATTTCCTTTTTTTTCTTTTTTGTTGGACCAAAGAGAGAAAAGATAAATATTTTCAAATGATTAGGTCCACAAAGAGATTTATACTTTTTCTAATAATTTATTTTGCTCTTATATATGTTTCTAGCTTCTTGCTCACCTGTTGTCTTTAACTTATCTTTTAAATCATTTAATGTAATTCTTTTTAAAGATCCTAATACTTTAGGAATCTCTCGCAATGTCATTTCGAGAAGTTTCATGGTTAAAGGTTCCCTGAGTTCCGGCTGTTTATTAACTGACACATAAACTAAACGTAAAGAAGGGTCTCTCATCTCAAAAGATTCTTCCGTCTAGTTGTGTGGTGAGATTAAAATAGTATCCTCAAATGCTGTGCAATCCATTGGATGCTCGAGAGTGGTCAACATGGTGGGGGGATCCTAAGTGTGATCGATTTCCCACTGCTTACCTGCGTCATTTGTAACTCGGTTTTCGTGGCTACTGTCCACGTTCCATCGGTCAAACTAACGGCTTTTGGTAGTATAGTGTCAACCAGTATCTCCACCTGGATTTTTTTGTTGTTTTTTTTTTTTTCACATCCTTTTTGTTATCTCTAAACAATTCTAAGATACACAAGTCTTGACCCCTGGCCATATGTATTGGACTGCCGGACATACAAGTCCCGAGCATATCAACCTTACATATTTCGACGTTTTGTTGGGTCAGTAGCATGAATTTGGTTCGAGCTAAATCAAGATCTATCTTCTCTGATTCTATTTTATACTGTGCTACTATCTCTAGGCCTGGCTTTGCATCGGGGTAGAAGATAGGTAAGTTTTACTTCAGAGAGTCTGTAATGATTTTAGCTTATCGTTTTTGGTTTATATAGTGGGGACGGTGGCTGCAGGTCATTTTCAGTACCGGGATAGATTTTCTACAGGTGTTTGTTCTCTCTTTCTCTTTTTCTTTTACTTCTTTCTCTTTTTCCAAAAGTGTATTCTGTGTGTTTTTGTGGGTCTCCTTCTTTCCCCTAATTAGTCTTTGATATTTGATATGCCATAAAGTTTATTGCATTTTTTTTTACTCTGGGTCATTGTGTGTGCGTGCGTTGGGTCATTGTGTGTGTGTATATGCGTTGGGAAGGTTTTTCTCTGTATGTGTAGAGGTTAGTTCTGTTTAATGTTTTGGTGTTTTGAATTTTAACAGTCTTTTTTGTTTTTGTTTTTGAGTGTGTGTGTGTGTGTGTGTGTGTGTGTGTGTGTGTGTGTGTGTGTGTGTGTGTGTGTGTGTGTGTGTGTGTGTTCTCTGTGTGCTTGTGTGTTCTCGGTGTGTTTGTGTTTGTGGGTGTATTTGTTTTTGTCTCTGTAAGAGCATAGTTGATATGCCATAGAATTTGTTAGTAGTTTTCTTTTGGATCATTGTGTGTGTGTGTGTGTGTGTGTGTGTGTGTGTGTGTGTGTGTGTGTGTGTGTGTGTGTGTGTGTGTGTGTGTGTGTGTGTGTGTGTGTTGGGGAAATTTTCTCTGGTTTTTCATGTGGTATAAAAGTCAACTGAAAACTGGTTTATACTTTTTTCTCTCTGAGGATGTGTGTGTGTGTGTGTGTGTGTGTTTCTGCATAACTGTGTATATTTTAAATTCTATTCAGTGTATACTTGATTTTTCTATGAATTTTTTCTTTTGTTTGAAGTAATGTGTAATCGTTAGTTTGGTGTATTGGCATTGTTCTGAATGACCCATTGCTACATTCGTATAGGTGTTTAGACATATTTTGTTTTCTATTTTTTGGGTTATTTAATATCGTTTTTGTGGAATGATATCCTGGTATTGAGTGCGTACGTCGATCCTATGTATACATTTGTTACATTCGATTATGTAAACCACGTTTTTGGAATCGCAGCTTAAATTTCTATTTATTATAAATTTTGCCTTTGGGTTTTCGAAGTTATAAGATTTTCCTTCTATGATTATATTACATATTCCACATCTTTTATCTTTGTCTTTTGTGCTTCCATATGTTGTGTGTTCCCCGAATGTAGAAAAGGTGAGTATTTTTTAAGAATTTTGGATTGATTCTAGCTTTCAATAACTTTTGTCTGATTTTGTCATTATTTCTAAGTTCTAGATTTTTTTGTTTCTGTGAATAGTTCTGCGTTGTTTTTATTCTGGGTTGTGACGTATGCTAGGGATTTTTCGTTTGTTATGTTTTTTAGGTTTCGTAGTTCTTTTAATGGAAACTATTTAACCCATAGCTTAGAGGATAAGAAGGTTCATACCTTTCCTAAGGGTGTGAGCCTGAAAGGGAACATAATGGCGTGACAGAAGTTCGAACTCGCTTATTTCAAGGCCGCAGTTCATCTCTGTGGTCCAGCTTGACCGGTAAAATCTTCAAGATAACAGATTCCTTTTTTCTTGTTCATAAACAATAGGTCTGGTCTTCTGCGTTGGATTTGATGGTCTATTTGTATCTCACTCTCCCATTTGTGTGTCGGAGGGATTCTTACCTCTCTGCAGGGGATACAATCAGCACATTGTCCAGTTAGCTGGGGCTGTAGAATACACCGACTTTTCTGCAGAGGGGTAAGACCCCCTAATGAATGTCTTGGGTATGACACTAAACAATCTGATGGTGAGGTTCCAGTATGGCTGGAGCCTTGGGGAATGCGGAGTACCCTTTCCTTACCATCGCTCCCTGGTCCACTCTGGCCCGAAGTGGTAACACCTGATAGGGTCCTATCTATGGGTCAAATAGAACTAAACAGTGTACTTATGCTAAGTTGAATTATTTGAAATAGAACTGCTTTTAAATTTAAACTGCCTACTTACGCTAAACTGAATTGTTTGAATTTGAACTGTTTTTGTATGCTAAACGGAATTGTTTGAAATAGAACTGTTTTTACATTGAAACAGTTCTTATGCTAAATTGAATTGTTTGAAATAGAACTCTTTTGACACTGAACTGTGTGTAAACAAAAACTATACTAATACTAAACTGAATTGTTCTAAATAGAACTGTTTACCTAAACTGAATAGATTGAAATAGAAATATTTTTGATAATTAAACTGTGCACTTATGCTATACTGAATTGTTTGAAATAGAACTGTTTTGACATTTAATTGTGTGTAAACAAAAACTATACTTATACTAAACTGAATTGTTTGATACAGAACTGTTTATTTGCATATAAATGGATTTGGTATTAAATAACCTACAAAGATTGATATGCCACAAAACCCAAACTAACAAACAAACAATCAGCGCATTCTAAGCTCCGCTGACAAAGCGATAAAGATTTCGAGCTGCCTGTTCCGTAGAGGATGACAGATTATTAACCTGATTGCAGTCCTCGTAGCTAAATGACTCTTCGGTAAGTGGAGAAAATTAACCAGCAACACTTCATGAAACATAGGAAATTTATAGTTTATTTCCTTGGTTTTTATAGAGATATATATTCGAAAGATATAATTTCTTAAGCCACAAATTCATTATTACAAAGAAAGACATAATACTTTGTTTTGCTTTCAGCACTTCGTCATCTAGTTGATATTCTTCAATCTTCTTCGATTTTCTTGACACCTAACCCCTGACCCCACCATCATCCAGCCCACATACAGTTATATCTTGTGGCTGACATGCCTCTCTTATTGACGCGGTGATAACCTGACTTGAGAATCCAATTATTTCTGATAAAATTTGATTTTGAGTTTTAAAATCCCTTTTCAATACAAACACTCCTTTTTACTGTGTCATCTGTAACACAACATTTGCATATTCTGTCAAAAATCCACGTTTTGAAAAATAGCTGATGACGTCATTAGGCTTAGCATAACAGTAATCGTCGTAGTAAATAGAATCAGGGGAATTCACGTGATGCTGTGGCTAACATACTTGATTATGACATCGTAGTCATCGAGTTCGAACTCCAGTCACGCTATTACGTTCACTATCGGACTATTATCCTCAGGAAAGGTAAGAACCTCCTTATCTCCTCAGCTATAGTATAGATAATACTGTTTTGGTTCTTCTTCAAGGGTGGCTTTGGCATTAAATAACCCACGAAAGTTGATATGTGATTCGGTACGTAATTCGAGTCACGCGCCTGCTGTATTTTTCTATGAACGGATCGGTTCGAGTGGCTTGTTCATGTGGTCTTGTTTACGTCGGTCAAGGCCGCCCGGGTTCACCTTAAAAAAAGCCTTGTACCGCACTTGTCCGGTTCCTAGGACGTACAACAAATACCAAATTTGATATGCCATTAAAAAAAGAAACCAGAATCGAAAATGAAATCGGCGTCCTGAGTTTAAATCCTGGACGAGGATGTTTGCTTTTCACATCGTGCAAATGTCCTAAGGAAATGCATTAATCCGTCTCTTCTCCTTTCAACTCTGGGTAAATAGTTGGGCAGTCTGGGTTCTCTAACCTTGATAAGGCAACCAGTCTAGAAAAAATGCTTAAAAATTGACCTTGTTTCATATCCTGCCAGTGACGGGAGTCTTGGGTAAATATACACATATGAAAACATTATAACTACCATTTTGTTACTGGACACTCAGTTCTTGTTTGCTCACCAAACAGTTTTTAGACTGCATCATTATAGGCTTTTATTGTTCCTTTGGGACACTCAACAACCAGTACACTAAATACCTTTTTAAAGTATTGATGGGTTATTATTAGCTGAGAAAGATCGGATAAACTTGTAATCCTTCAGCAAAATCGTTTACATACTACATTCAGCGATGAGAATAGACAATCTATTACATGTATATAACGATTAAATTACAGCAATAATTCACAGAATATGGAGATTTAAAGATGGTTCAACTTGATATCCTTGAGATGAAACTAAGTGTTGATATTAACAATGGGAGAGTAAGGAGTGCACGAAAGCGAGCATAAAATAATCCATGTAGAAAACGCGTTAAGTGGATATCATGTGACCCTAACACTATCATAAACTGAGACACACCCAGTATATTCAGTTTCAAAACAATCTCTCAACTTTTAAAGAAAAGAAAAATGAAATACTTTTTAAAACTATACTTATTTTTGGATGATACGAATCTTTTTTTTTATATGTTGATGTACGTGATTTATTTTAATACAAAGGACTTAAAGAATGGTGGTTGGAACTTCACTGAAATATATTTTAGTGAAATAATTCCAACAAAATCGAATCAAAACGCTGAAAGAATGAACCATGTCTTGTCAGAAAACCTTTGAAAACCTTTTCCTCTTAAAAAGTAAAGGAAATAAAAAAAATAAAAATTAGCCGTACAAAGATTTACTGAAAATTGGATAAGTTTAGTGCAGCATATTCTTTTTTGCTCTTTCCCCTATTTGAGCTTGAGCCAGGCTTGAATGAGCTAAAAAAAAAACTCCGATGAATCGATGGAATTCAAATAAAACTAGCATGTGAGTAATGACATATAGTGTGAGGGAGCAAACTTATTAATATATAAAAAAATAGATAGAATGATATATATATATATATATATATATATATAGAGAGAGAGAGAGAGAGAGAGAGAGAGATAAAGCGAGAGAGAGAGAATAAGATGAAACGACGACCAATATGTCGATTAGCTACGAGCGTAAGCTAAAAAATCGTCTGGCTGAAAAGTTCATATGATGACGTCATATTTGCCGTTAATTTTTTTTTTTTTTTTACCAATGCAATCCAAGCACTGCAAAACTTATGGAAGAAGTGCGATAAACCTCATTTGGTCATATTCCAAAAGAGTATCTTGGTCAGCTTATAAATTTTCGGCCATCCCTCATAGATAGATAGATAGGCAAGGTGATACATTCAGATTTCTTTTGTGATAAGAACATGGATACAAGGATAGATATCGTTTTCAGACCTGAAGTGAGAACCTATTTGCCACCTTTTAGTAAAATCTTTTTTGAGATTTACGTCACTTCTTTTTCAATCACTTTCCTTGTCACCAACACCCTCGCCCGACAAATTGCCCATTAATTGGTTCCTGGTCCAATCGACATTTTTGTCCCTAAACTTTTGTTACCGACGATGCATGAGAAAGGGTGGTGTGCTTTCGGCCCTTACTTCGTCATCACCGAAAAATTCAAGTTTTAAAGGTTCATTTTTTTTTGGTCGTTTGTATGTTTATAAGGTTGTTGTTGTTGTTGTTGTTGTTGTTGTTGTTGTTGTTGTTGTTTCTGTCCTTTTTAGTTGATTTTTCTTTTTCTATTTTTTTTTTTTTTTTGTCAAATCTCCCAGACCAGACCACCCATCACGTCTGATAGCTGAGCTGGTTTTAAGGTCTGTGCGGATCACTTTGCAAAGAAAAGGGGTGGGATTTTAGGGATATTGATGAAGATATAGTGAGATAGAGATAGAAAACGAGATAGGGAAAGAAATCTGGAAAGAAAGAGAGAAAAATGGCTGGATTAAAAATCAGGCATGGGGTGGATGGTTGAATGGTAGGGTGGCTGGAGAAGTGAATACGGGAAAGAAAGGACAGATGAGATGATAAAGAGGGAAAGAATAAAGGAAAGAAACGCCGAAAACATAAAGTCATTAAGAAGAAAGAAAATGGAGACAGGGAGAGACAAAGAAAAAGAAAGAGTAACAAAAAACGAGAAAGAAAGAAAGAAAGAAAGAATTCAACGAGAAAAATAAAAATAAAGATTGAAATAAAGAGGAGCAACAAAGAAAAAGAAAAACAAAACGAAATAAAGATTAATCAAGAAAAGCTGAAAAGAAAGAAAGAAAGAAAGAAAGAAAGAAAGAAAGAAAGTTTTGACTGGGTCAAGACTGAAAAAATATGTGGAAAACTAGGGAAAAAGTAATCATAAGAAAAACTACAAAACTAAAGAAATGAAAATTATATATATATATATATATATATATAAAGTAGGGAACGAAGGAAGAAAGTTATATAAAAGAATAAAAAAGGAATAAAGACAAGAACACACTCACATTCACACATAATAGAATAAAAAAGGAAAGAGAGAAAAAAAGAAAAGAAGAAATGGAATTTGAAGAAAGAAGCAAGATGATAAAATGAAAGAAAACGGCAAAAACTGATAACCAAGGGAAAAAACAAAAGACAGTAAAGCAGAAAAAAGAAGTATACAAGAAGGGAAATAAAAGAAAAAGAAGAAAGAAGAAAAAGCAAAGAATAAGAAAGAAGAATAAAAAAGAAAAGAGAAAGAATGAAAGAGAATGAAAATTGTGATGAGTGAAAAAATGTAAAAGAAGAAAGAAGGAAAAAATAGTAAAAAATTAAAGAAAAGAAGCAAAAATAGAACAAAAGACCACCAAAAAAACAAAAAGTAAAAAGAAAAAAGAAAAATTGAATGAAAAAACAGCGGTGACAAGAAAGTAGAAAATATCAGTAGAATTCTGGACTGCGGAATCGGAGTGAGCGAGTTCGTACTCCAGTCGCGCTATTACGTTCACTTTCGAGCAAATACCTTTGGGGAAAGGTATGATCCCCCTTATCCTCCCAGCTATGGGTTAAATAGTACCACTAATGTTGTTCTAGGAGAATGGCTTTGGCATTAAATAACCTACAAAGTTTAAAATGCCATTAATCAAAGAAACCAAACTAAACAGAAAAAGAGTTCTCTAAATGAAAATTGTTAAATAATTTCATTCATGAAAAGTTGGGAGCAAAGAAAGAAAGCGAGATAAAAGAATGAAAAATAAATGAAAACACAGAATCCCTCCCAACACACACACACACACACACACACACACATATATATATATATATATATATATATATATATATATTCTTTAAAATATAAGACTCTTGAATAAATGAGGGAATTTTTTTTTTTTTAAGAGCGCGATTAAAAACACGGAGAAGTAAAAAAGAAGAAAATAGAGGAGCAAGACTGGGAAAGGAGCAAGCCTGGGAAGGAGTAGAAAGAAAAACAATAAGATTAAGGGAAAGAAAATGAGAAATCAAGAAGCAAATAAAAACTCGTGAGTATTTATTCAATATTAACCGTTTTAACACCGGAAGAGGAACATTTCCAGTTCACGTTAACTCGGAGGAAAGAGAAAAATGAAATATTACAATTCAAAAAAATATTATTTAAAGAAAAACATCTTTACCGGTATAAGTAAAGTTGTCTCCCTTTAGTCGAGGGCGACCAGAAGGCTCCCTTTTCAATAACTACTACACCGAAGTGTAAGGGAGGGCGCCACTCATTTCCCAAGATTGCTCCACTTTACCCTTGATACGTACCTTATATTGCTGAGTGTTAAGCAAGTAAGTATCAAGTACCATTTTTAAAGTCTTTGGTATGACGCGACCTGGGATTGAACCCAGGTCTTCCAGACCATTGGCGAACACTCTACCCACTAGGCCGATGAGCCGGTATATATGGCTATAAAATCACATTATAAAACCATATAATTTCTTGGAACCTCCTGCAAGTGATAGAAAAAAATGTTAATATTTCTATGAGAGTATCTTTATTAGAAAAGCAAAACTGATATTACGGAGACTACCTGGGGAAGATTCCAATGTTTTGGTTTGGTTTGGCTTGGTTGGGTTGGGTTGTTCTGGGTTTTATGCCATATCAACCATTGTTGCTTATTTAATGCCAAATCCTTTTTATACATAAATATTAAATGTATGATTTCAAAATATATTTTGTTGATAACATTTTTAAACAAGCCTGAGCTCATTTTTCTCACACGGTTAAATGGTTTCACTTATTCAAATCTAATACGAACAATTCTATTTACTATCAATCATTTGTTTGCACACAGTTTAAGGTTTTCCAAGTATTGCTATGTATCACTAACAATTCAATTAAACATCAGACATGTTAACACAGTTAAAGGATCAAACAGTTCTATTTTTAACAATTCACTTCAACATAAGACATTTTCTTGTACAAGGTTTGAATAAAAAACAGTTCTATTTGATCCATCGATAGGACCCTATCAGGTGCCACCACTTCAAAGGTTTCAGTTTAGCATGTCAACAAATTTAAATTGTTGAACATCAGTCATTTGTTTACACTTAGTTAAATGATCAAACAGTTCCATTACAAACAATTCGGTTTAGCATAAGTAAAAAATTTAAATGTCAAACAGTTCTATTTGACCTATAGATAGGACCCTATCAGGTGCTACCATTCCGGGCCTGAGTGGATACGGAAGCGATGGCAATGAAGTAGTACTCCACATTCCCCAAAGCTCCAGCATTACTGAAGCCTCACCATCCGATTATTTAGTGTCATATCAAGGACACTTGTTGGAGGCATGCAATGTTTTGATAGGGATGGGGAACATGTTAAGATTTTAAAATCCTATTATCATAAAGAAACTCGCATTAAAATGTTGACCATTTTATCAATA
Source organism: Sepioteuthis lessoniana (assembly GCA_963585895.1). Classification (NCBI taxonomy): domain Eukaryota; kingdom Metazoa; phylum Mollusca; class Cephalopoda; order Myopsida; family Loliginidae; genus Sepioteuthis; species Sepioteuthis lessoniana. Next base: position 28,705 of record CAUZXS010006762.1, on the reverse strand, counting down.
CCCTACAGATAGATAGATAGATAGATAGATAGATAGATAGATTCAAAATACACTGTTTAAACTGTTTTAAAGAATTAAAACACAGAACTCTTTGCACAAAATGTAGTGCTATACCACGATATTTTCAACAAGATACTCAAACAGGCTAAAAACTCACGACTCTTATTTTCACATAGGAGATCTTCAGCCTATCTCTTGTCTATCAGTCGACACAAGCTCACTTGAATATCTGAATTATATGTATACTTCTATCTGTCTATCTATCTATCTATCTAGGCAGCAGTTTTTTTGTTCATAATTTTTGGTCAAAAAGTGAAGATTCGAAATACTCAATAGGCTGAAAAGTTCACATAATGAAGTCATATCTGCTATTGATTACTTTTTGGGTCACCAAAACTGATGTGTGAAATTCAAGGAATTTATGTCGAAAAATAAATCTTATTTGGTTACATTCTTCGCGATTATCTTGGTCAGCCTATGAACTTTTCAATCTGCCCTAGTATATATATTATGAATATTTAATATATGAAAATATTTTTAAAAAATTTTGTCGGGCGTCTCTCAGTCTTTTCCGATACAGTACTTGCTCAACAACCAAGATCGAGCTACTTATATATTAAATACTAAAATTTAAAACATATTATTCGCAACTGTCAGTTTCATATTTTCACGATCATCATTATCACTTGACATGAAACTGACAATTGAGATTAATGTTTCAATTATAATATATATATATATATATATATATATATATATATATATATATATATATATATATACGCATACACACATATATATGTATATGTGTGTATGAGTGTTGGGGAGTAGAATGTATATATATCCATTCGTTGAAATAAATCTAAATGAATTCATAGAAATATAATTTAATACATTACTTATGTACATAATGGTTTAATTTAATCGTTTATTTATTTATTAATTTATCAATTTTTGTTTTTGTTTTATTTGATATTCTTTGCCGGATGTAGACATTAGCTTTTCCTTTTCAAACTTATTAGTTTTGGTATTATACCCATGTCAGCGCGAATTTATGTATTTTTCTGTTTTACTTTACCATTGTGCCTATGTCCCTGCTTATCTCATTAATGTATGGTACAACGAAATGCGCCTTGTTGGTTGGTTGGTTGGTTGGTTGGTTGGTTGGTTTTCATGGTATATCAAACCTTGGTGGTTATTTAATGCCAAATCCTCTTTATACATATATATTACATATATAAGACTTGTAAACACATTTTGTTGATAACTTTTTTAAATGGGCCGGAGCTCACTTTTTTTTCTTTTTTTTTTGTGCACGGTTGAATGGTTTCACGTATTGCAATAAAACAGTAAGAATTTGTTTGCACACATTTAAAAAGATATACATGATATGTAATTGATTTAATTTTTAAATGAGTTACAATTAATTTTGGTGATTTAATTTTTAAATGAGTTACAATTAATTTGTTTACTCACTATTATTGATTTTGTTTCTACACAATTAAAGGGTTTCAGTTATTGCAATTAAACACTAATAATTCTATACAATTTTAATCTTCTTTGCTGACAGAGAAGTGTTTCAAGTTTTGCACAAATCATTCTGTTTCAATAGAATTCATTCATTTGCTCACAGTTGTTAGTTCCAAGTATTTCTATGTAATACCAATAATTCAATTTAGCCACACATTTAAAGAGTCTCAAGTATTGCTATTTAACACCAATTTATCTATTCAACATTACTCATTCGTTTGTATACAGTTAAATGATTCCAAGTATTGTTATCTAACAATTCAATTAAACAACATTCATTTGTTTACACAAAGTTAAATGAACAAACAGTTCTATTTCTAACAACTCAATTTAGCTAAAGTCATTGCTGGCACTCAGTTTAAATGTCAAACAGTTCTATTTGACCAATTGATAGGACACTAGCAGGTACTACCACTCCGGGTCAGAGTGGACTTGGGAGCAATAGCAGAGAAGGAGTAATCCCCATTCTCCGAATCTCCAAGGATGGAGCCTCACCGTCAGATTGTTTAATGTCTTATCCGGCACTCTCCTTGGATTGTCTTACCCTTCAGCAGGGATGCACTTTGTGTATTCTACAGCCCCAGCCGACTAGGCTGAATTGACCGTGGGTCGTATGTGTATAATGCATTGCATATTTTTATGATACTGTTTCATACGCATATATAACACATATTCATATGCATAGCGACACACACACACACACACACACACGTGCGCACCCCCCCACACACACACACATATTCTTCCCGAGTATTCTGCTCGATCCCATAAAACTAAAACCTTTATTGATTTAATAAACGTGCCCTGGTGAGAACGAAATTCATATTATTACTAAAATCATTTCCCGTATTACGTATATACATAAACGCCGAGTATTTGTCGCTGCCTCCCACCAGACACGACTTGACACAAGGTCAAAAGCCCGAAGGCCGATTAAAGTGGGGATAAAGGGGAGGGGAAGATCGGGAACGAGCCGAGACTCGAACCCTGCTTGTCTGTGCTGCTCATCGGCTCACTTAGTGCAATGTGAGCCTGATGAGGCAAGCAGTTTCACGAACCCAAATGTGGGTCCGGGCACGTATGCCAGTTTGCGGCTTAAACTAGACGCATGGTCTAGTGCCGTACAAGGGGGACAAAGGAGACAAAAATGCAGCTCGCCCACCCGAAGGTAGCCTAGTCGAAACTAGGTGCCTAATTAAAGGCCCCAAGTCTACCATTGTTCCTTTTCCAGGGCCACGCTCCGGACCGAAGTCCAGAACAGGCCCCGGGGCCACACAATACAACAGTACAGACGCTCTTCTTCTTACAAAGTAGTAATGTACATACAAGAGTTACATCACTTTTGAAATACATCCTCCCCTGATGATGGGCAAAAATCGGGCAGAAAGTACGAGGGAAATTACTGATTATGGAAGATTTATCAACCAATTCCCGCCGAATATCAGAAGATCAATACGGCAATTCGAAAGAATTACAAAAAAATATGTATCATGTTCAAACAGTCGACCAAACAGTCATAGCTCTATTTGAACTCCATTGATATCTAATGCTCACAATTCAATGTGATATTAATAATTTGTTGACGCATAGTTAAATGGTTTTAAGTATAGTAAATGATTCGATTTGACCTATAGATTGGACCCGAGCAGGTACTTCTTCTCCAGGTCAGAGTGGACATGGGAGTAATGCTAAGGAAAAGTAACTTCATATTCCCCAAAGTTCCAGAACTGGAACCTCACTATCACATACAGTTTAGTATTATACTCAGGACATTCGTTGGAGGTGGCTTACTCCCTGTTCAGAGGTGCGGTCGGCACCAGCCAACTGGGCTCATATACCTGTATATGTGTGAGTTTGTGCGTGTATCTACCAGCCCCTTCGCACGAGCAGGGTGTGATACTAGGTCAATTTTCGGCAAGGTTTAACAGGTTTGAAGTCAGTGTTTTCTTTCTCCAAAACAGGTTGCCATACCAAGACTTAAAGAGCCCAAGAGTACCAGTGCTATGTGAAATCCAAGCAGCCTGATCCAGGGTTTAAACTCGGGTTACCGAGCCCATTTCCAACAATGATAATCATTACACCATGAACGCCTCAATACACACACATATATGTATGTATGTATATACATATATATATATATGTGTGTGTGTGTGTGTGTCCTGCATACGCAGAACACTGCTGGAGAAGTAAAAACGAACTCATAAATGACGTTCTCCAATGGACCCCTATACATCGACGTGACTGTGTTGGGCGACCAACAAGAACTTACCGACAACAGCTCTGTGCGGACACAGGGTGTAGTCTAGAAGATCTGGCAAAAGCGATGGATGATAAGGACGAATGGCGAGAGAGAGAGAGTCAGAGAAATCTGTGATATATATACATATATATATATATATAAAGATGATTTTGGCATATGCCTTTAAAACGAAAATTTTCATGATCTTTTTTATATATACATATGTAACAGCAACACAGCAAAAATGGCTCATTATGACGAAACTTTTTTCGTGCAATACTCTTAAAATGGTCAGACTTAAACAATAAAGCAATTTCAAATTCTATACGAAACTGAATGATGATATAATAATAAAAAAGTGACGCGCATTACAAAAGTAATGCACTTTACTTTTAGTTATACAAATTGTCGATATAAAAGATATAACTATAAAAATGCTAATTAGAACTCTTGACTCCTTCCGGAATTGAAGCATCGATATCATCATGGATCACAAGATAAACCCAACCAATCCATCGGTGGTCTAGTTATACACACACACACACACATATATATATATATATATATAACAGTGAACTTGTTATTCTGTTAAAAACTGAGCTGTGTCCTGTAAAGAGTTGACTAAGGTTTTCGTTTGTTTTGGGGATTTTATTTTTAAAAGTCTTACAATTTATTTCCATCGTGTAATTTTCAGATTCATTTTTCATGTTTGAAAACAGACTTATATGCCCCCAATTTAGGATCATTATTAAAACGTGGAGAGTAGGTAAAAAAGAAAATTTTATCAAAAGTAGGTGCGGGAACTTTTATTTATTTATTTATTTATTTGTTTGTTTTTTGCTTTTTTATAAATTTATTTTTTTGGGTTTTTTGCTTTTTTGTTTGTTTTGGGTTTTTTTTTGTATTGTTGGGGGTGAGGGTTAAGTTGAAATATGCCTCGATGGGAGTGATGGGGAGAGGATCCAAATATTTCATTTCGGTTGTTGGCAGCGAAGGATTGCCTCGAGACACTTGTGGCCAATTTTGTGAAAGAATCCTCTTCAAAACATTATGTTGTCATCAATATTTTAGGCCAGGGATGAGTGCTCTATTGGAATTCACATATTACAAACATGATTTTTGACCTTATACATCAACACCGAACTACAAAGACTCGTGTACGTATGCACGCACATACATAATCACACATATACACATACACTGGTGATTGTGGTATAATGGTTAGTGTCTTACGAAATGGACGCGGTGACACGAGTTCAAAACCTGGACAAGGCTGTTTGCATTTCACATAGTGCTAATACCTTATTCTCCCTCTAGCTATGTGTAAATAGTATGGCAGACTGAATTCTTTAGCTTTGGTAATTCAACTAACCCAGAAGAAAAACTCTGAATTAGTTATGACCCCGCTTAAAAAAATTGATCTTCAGTCAAATCCTGCTAGGGATGAATGGGTTGTTGTAAATACATACATGCACATTCACTCATAGTGTAATGGTTGTAGTCTCAAGAACTGAACACGGTGACTCAAGTTCAAATCCTGGACGAGGCTGCTTGCATTTCACATAGTGCAAATGCCTTTTTTGAAAGGTTTGCGTCTAACTATTCTCCCTTTAGCTATGCGTAAATAGTAGAGCAGGCCGGGCTCTTTAACCTTGGTATGGCAACCGGTTGAAATGAAGGAAAACTCTGAATTCAAATTAACTATAATTCCGCTTAAAAAATCTTTGGTCAAATCCTGCTGGGGTTGTAGAATACACCGACTGCATCTTTGCCGAGGGATGAGAGCCTCCCGCCAACAAGTGTCCAGAATATTGCACTAAACAATCTGATGATGTGGCTCCAGTCCTTGAACTACAGGGAATGTGGAGTAAGTACTTCTTCATTGCCAATTCTAAGTTATCCACCCTGACTCGGAGTGGTAGTACCTTTTAGGGTCTCATCTATTGATCAAATAGAAATATTTAAACATTTTATATACTTGAAACCATTCAACTGTGTATAAACAAATGAGTGTTAAATTGAATTATTAGCATTACAGAGCAATACTTAAAACTGTTTAACTGTGTGCAAATAAAACTATTACTGTTAAATTGTAATACTTGAAATCATTTAACTGTGTGCAAAAAAAATGAGCTCCGATTTGTTTAAATAAATGGGTAAATAGTATGATAAGCTCTTTAATCTCGATGGGGCAATTAATCAAATATTTAGAAATTTAACAAATTTCGGCATTTAATAGACCATCGGAAGTTGATGTGCAGTTAAAAGATAAACCAAACCAAAATATGATGTAAAGATGAGGAGTGTGTGGAGTTACGGTTATTGTTTGCGGAAATGGACTCAGTGCACGAGATTCAATTTCTGAACGAGATTAGTTGCATTTTACTCGTCGCTAATGCCCTTGGCAAAAGTATAAATCCACCTCTTCTACTTTCCCACTCCAAACTGTAGATGATGAATAGTAAGGCAGCCGGCTATTTAGCCTTGGAGAAAAACTCTGAATTCAAACCTTCTGTACTTCACTTAACAATTGACCTTCTGTTGCACCCTGATCGTGTACCTATACACACATGCGAATCGAAGAACAGCGACCTACGCGCTCAAATACACTCACAAAAGCAATAAGTACACACATACACACACACACGCACACACATACCTATGCATAAGCACTTATAGAGGTACAAATGCACACCATTTTATTACCAAAGCGTTGTTCCCTCATATAATGTGATGGCCTGTGAGTTAGCTGGAGCAGACTAAAACTTGTGAGCTGGAGTCTCTCCAGGTAATCCAGAAGCAGAAAGCTTCCGAGATTTAATCTTCTCTAACAGAAAAAAAATCTTGGAGTAGCCAATCGTTTTGTAATATTCTAAGCCATCAGATTTAGTCAAAAAATCTTTTGCTTTTTATTTTTTCAGATTTTCTCTGATGATTTTTGGCAATTTGTGTCTCCATGTTTTCTCTTTAATTGGATACAACTTGTTTTCCAATCGTTGCTGAATTGTGTATTCTTTATTTTCATATATAGCTCATAGACATTGTTTATTGTTTTATTCTATACCTTTCATAATGAATTGCAATTAAAGCCATTTAACGCTCTGCGTAGAAAAAAGGACAGAGGGTAAGGATTGTGACGAAAGAAATGAATGATGTGAAAAACCCATGAACTGTTGATGAAAGTGTGTTACAAAACTTATTTGGGCATTTCAAAGAAAGTGGCACCAGACCCAAAGACAAACCAAGGTCAAGGAAACTCTCTATTGTGGAAGATGAGGTCTTGTTTGAAATGGTTGATAAACAACCAAGCACAAGTACTTATACATTATCAGCAGAACTTGATCCTTCACAAACCACTATCAACTGACATCTCCAAAAGCTCAACCTTGTGGAACAAACGCTGAAATACTTGAAAAACGAAATACGAAATAGCTTGAAATATAGCAAAACTTTTACCTCACCCAAGAATATATAGTTTATGATTTCATGCTATGCATGCAAACTTTGAAAAAGTTGAACTGTAAGTGAATAAAAATGAAATCTTGTAGCTCATGTCGATTTACCACAGGCAACAAATTTATCAGTCAACCCTCTTGTATCCGATTTTAGTACTAACTTTATAGAATGGATATTGATCAATATCAAAATTACGGCATTTCATTTTAAAAGGAATACGATAATTCCTCAATTCATTGAGAGAATATTATTCAAACTGAGAATTTTTTTACTCGGTGGGGTTTTAAATACATTGAATGCATTCTTTGCAAAGTTATAATATTCCCCCCAAAAAAGAGGGGATCCTGCGTATGGCACAACGATGCATCTGGTAGTGAGGCTTCAATTCTGGAGTTCTGGGGAATGCAAAATACCCCTTCGTTGTCATTACTTCCAGGTCCACTCTGTAAGCGTCCCATCTATATATTGGGGGCATATAAGTCTGTTTTCAAGATATCTCTTTGCAAAATATTTGTATACGATATGAACACTTGATATCATGAAAAAAACTCTTAAAACAACTACACAAGAAATTTCAGCATAAACCAACAATGTACGCAATTCCCTAACCTCAAGGCAAAAACGGGTTGATATGAAACAATCAATCAATAAGAATTTTTGGCTAAACAGTCAGTTAATCTTTCAGCTTGAGTTTTACTTCACAATAAAGGTTACATTATTTGAAGTGTGTTCAGCGAAACGGTTATCGGCGTAAGAAATGGAAATCCGGGATGAGGCTGTGTACTTTTCACTTTACGCTAATATACAAAGGAAACGCATGAATCCATTTTTTCTCCACACAGATATGGATAAATAGTAAAACAAACAAGGTACTTTAGTCTCGATAAGGCAACTAGTCTATATGAAGAATTTAAACCGGCTGCACTTTGCTTAAAGATTGAGCTAGTGTTGTATTCTGCTTATAACAAAGGGGTTAGGTAAATACATATATCCTTTGAGCTTATAATGAGGGTCAATTTAACGTCAGATTTCACTTGTTTTCATTAACACGATTTGGGATTATCTATTTATTAACTAGTAGAAATACCCGTCGTTGACTGGGTTACGAAAGAGCCTTCAGAAATTGTACTCAAATTTATGAAAGTCACTGCTCCGATGTTATTGAATGTTTTGGAGCGGAATATCTGCAAGCTCATATTGCCAGGCTTCGGTCAAAAAATTATAATACAGTTTAATATACTATTGAATTCAATATTCGTTTATCCTAATAATAATATTGTTAACAATCAAGTAGATTATAAATCTATATCCATTCTTGTAACTTAAAAGAAAGGAATGCCATTTTTGTGTAAAAGAGGTGCGTTCTTGAAACCAGATATATTCATGGTGGCATACAAACTTCTTGTTCTTTATCTCAATATTTTGGTTTATACATTGAAGCAACCATAACATAGACTGTGGATTTTGCATGTTATATGCAAGTAAATAAAAACTTATGGAAAATTATAAAGACATACATATTGCAATATTTATTCAAGAATCACAACAAAAACTAAAAATTAAAGATATATTATCATAGTAATGTAACATCTTCATTATAACAATGATAGTTAACGAATCAAGTATGATGCTGGCAAACTTGATATTAAGGGGGATGGCTGCATATATATATAAGTTTATAAAAATACAGAAAGTAAAGCAATTTGGTAAGAAAAATGAGAAATAACTAAAACGCTGTAACATAATTATTTATTAAATCTGTTAACACTTGAAATATGTGATTTAGCATTTTTCCCAATTGCCAGAAATCAAATCGGTAAACAATCCCAGGCAAAGATCCTGACTTCCCGTAAACATCAGCAGTATGATTTTAATTAAATTAAAATCAGAGGGATTTGAATTTTCACCGGGGGCGTTTACCCTTTTTAAGCCTCCTAATCGCACAGGAAAGTAAATTTCATGGACTTCTTTGTCTCTCTCGTAAAACTTTACATAATAACACATACTTTGTTTTCATCTATCTTTCATGAAAACTGGGTATATTTCCACTTTCAATGGGGCTCTGTGCCGTGTTATAAACCTCATTGGGTGGGGTGGGAAGTAAATATAATCATAAGAAGGTGAAATTTTGTAAATTAACTTTACTTAGAGCCTAGTAGCTCTGTTTTTATTTTCATCGTAATTGATGGTATCTGAATTTACACGGGGACGTGTGCCTTCTTTAAACTCCCCTAATCGAACTGGAAAGTAAATTTCATGGAGCTCGTTGTGTTTCTCGTAAAATTTTACATAAAATACATACTTTCTTTTTATGTAGCTTTTATTTTCTTCATCCTATAGATGTACAGACGGGCACACAGACAGAGGTTGAGCTTTATAAAATATATTTATTTATTTGCTTCGGGTGGTACAAAAATAATTGCGTTTTTCATTTGAGGCGTTGAGTTTAAAATCTAATGCATAATTTTGAATAGATTATTTCTCAACAATACATCATTTAAAAGCTCAAATATCACATTATTTATTTCTGCTGAGGATTTTGTTTTTGTTTATTCTAAGGCTGTCAAATTAAAGATGGAGAAAACAAGATTCAAACAATTTTATTGTGCGAGTTCACAATAGGATATAAAACAACGGAAATATCAATCAAATATTTGTCCAGAAGACTGTCGATGAATGTACATCTAAACATTGTTTCCAAAATTTGTATAACGGAGACGAGACCCTTAAAGATGAAGAGGGTCACGGACGTCCTTCTACGATTAACAACAAACAAGTGAGAGCCATTATTGAAGCAGGCCCACTCCAACAACTCGAGTTTTCCAGAAAAAAGAAAGGTTAACCATTAAACGGTTTTATGACATTTGTGCAATTTAAAAAAAAATAAAAAAAACGCTCACTAAATGTGACATATTTTTTCGTCCATTTTGCATGTTAATCAAAAAGGCTTGCCAAATTTAATTTAATTTTTCGTCATTTTTGTAAGTCACCAATAAAAGTCACTTCAAACGTGATATTTTCGGTCAACCGCCAAAAATCTCGCTAAATCTAATCTCCGTCCAAACAAAAATAGAATTTCAGAAGATTTTTTTAAATACTTTAGAGGCGATATGTAAAAAAAAATAAATAAATAAAAACTATGTGTCGAAAAACATTTGGAATATTATTTCACTTTACTTGTTCCTAAACTTGGTTTGGAGTAGGGAGTCAATTGCGTAGGTTTTCTTGGGCAAAAATAGCCTGGCAGAGGCAATTCCTCTTTCGGTCTATTACAAGTTTGAATTCAAAGTTTTCCTTCTTCTAGACTAGTTACAATACCCATAGCTAGAGGGAGAATAGTTACATGCATATCTTTTCTCAGCTTCGTTTAGGATTTGAACTCGGGAAGCCGAGTCCACTTCCTACAGTGATAACCGTTAAAGATGGAGAAAACCAGATTCAAACGATTTTATTGTATGAGTTCACAATGATTAATATTAGATAGAATTATTAGTGTTAAATAGCAATACTTGAAACCATTCAAATGGGAGTAAACAAATGAGCTCTGGCTCGTTTAAAAGTAATGTTACCTAGAAACTATTCACTTACATCTTATATATATAAATATATATATATATATATATATATATATATATATATATATATATATATGTGTGTGTGTGTGTGTGTGTGTGTGTGTGTGTGTGTGTGTGTGTGTGTGTGTGTGTGCGTGTGTGTGTGTGTGTGAACGGGGTCTGTCAGTAAATAACCCACAAGAGTCGATATGCCATAAAACACAACCAAACCAAACAAACGTTAGTATAAAAAAATCATAGTGAGAATGGAAACAAATAGGAAAACTAAAAACAATATACTATACACATGAATATGTGGAATAGCACATACGTTTTATGGTTGTAGGTAGTTTCATTTTTGCTAAACCGGGAACATTTCATCTCGCTACGTATATATTTCCCATTAATCAGCATGGAAACAAGGTTATATAATGAAAAATCATATTGTTTTAGAAACATGAGGCAGAAAGAAAGAAAGAAAGAAAGAAAGAAAATTTTTCGAAAAAAAGCAACAGTAAAGAAGAAAGTAACAATTTACGAAGCTTTATGTTTAGATGTGGCACAAGGCTTATTACGATTAATATCACCGTTAATTTTATTTTCCACAATTTTCTTTAGTTCTCTGGCAAGGTCTAAGTATCAGCTGTTTGGTTCTTTGCTTTCTTTTTTCACTCCCTGGTTAGTTAGAACGGCAAAATCCATTAGATGACATGTTCTTTTCTGGTAAATTAAAACTTGGTTTAGACTTCTTACCTGAATTGGGTAACAAGCATCTCAAAGTCTCAGAAAATTTGATGCATCCCATTTTCTTGAACAGCTTCCTGTTTGTGTATATATCATTTGTCCTCAGAATAAAGTTCGATCTCTTGCACAATTTCTTGTGGATCCCCTTTATGCCCTGTCATGTCTACTCCTGCATCCTTTTAGGCCGATTTTCTGTATTTACTTATGTGATTAACTGTTTCATCACTGTCAACACAGTATACAATTAGTATTTTCCTGTGTAAAAAAATTACTGTCTATTCTCATTGCTGGTTCACTTTGAATCACTTTGAGCTCTTTCTTATGTTTCAATTCCTCTTTTCTTTCAACTTGTTCTTTACTTTGGATTAATTACGTCAAAGCATAAATTGATAATACACAGGAAAATACTAATTGTATACTGTGTTGACAGTGATGAAACAGTTAATCACATAAGTAAATACAGAAAATCGGCCTAAAAGGATGCAGGAGTAGACATGACAGGGCATGAAGGGGATCCACAAGAAATTGTGCAAGAGATCGAACTTTATTCTGAGGACAAATGATATATGCACAAACAGGAAGCTGTTCAAGAAAATGGGATGCATCAAATTTTCTGAGACTTTGAGATGCTTGTTACCCAATTCAGGTAAGAAGTCTAAACCAAGTTTTAATTTACCAGAAAAGAACATGTCATCTAATGGATTTTGCCGTTCTAACTAACCAGGGAGTGAAAAAAGAAAGCAAAGAACCAAACAGCTGATACTTAGACCTTGCCAGAGAACTAAAGAAAATTGTGGAAAATAAAATTAACGGTGATATTAATCGTAATAAGGACCCTCGGAACATGGAAAATAGACTGGGTGAAATGGAATCGATACAATCCAGACAACAGCAATGCTAAAAATTAGCTAGGATACTTAGAAAGTCTCTTGAGATCTGAGTAGGCTTGCTGTCACTCAAACTCCAATGAAGAGTTCTGGAGAGTCTCAAGCGAAAAGCCACCAATTGGAGCCGATGTGAAAAACCTACAAGTAAAATAGTAATGGATTCTACTTATAAAGATTTCAACGTTTAATACGAAATATTTCTGAAAGTTATCTTTAAATATCTTTGGAAGTCATACTAATTTTTTAATGTCTTCAATGTCCTCAAATCTTGAGATAAAGCGTGAGTTTTGAAAGCAAGAAAAAGAAAACATTTTGTTTACAAAACATTTTGTTTGTAAAGCATCGAGACTGGTAGACGTTTTTTCTTTTTCTTTTTTCTTTCTTTTTTTTTTTTTTTTTTGAATAGGCGATTCCTCTTCTATCAATAGTGTGTGTGTGTGTGTGTGTGTGTGAAAAATAGACAATGATTGTATTGTGTAAGTGCTTTAAGAGACAAACAATGCACTAATAACAGGATTTGAATAATATTAATAGGTAGATTGATATGAATAGACTGAGATAGATTAATACATATATACGTACATATGAACTAATCTAATTATGTGCCAACAAAAACTGATTAGCTTTTAGAACTCTAACTTTCTCTGGATTTGAACACTGATTGCTGGAACTGATTGCCACTCTAAGAAGTTTCACAACCATATAAACTGATAGATAACTACCAACATTAACCAAATTAAAATAGCCCAACCAATGGGTCACTATTCTAAAAAATGATTTATTCATCTTTTTGTTTTATTTATATTTTTCATCCGGTCCTTAAGTCGGTAGACGGACATAGCAGATCTTGGAGATTTTGTCAGTCAGATGGTTTTTCATTCAAACAAAGAAACCATTTTTCTACAGTCCATCGTTTGCACTACAATTATAAAAACTATCATCCTTCCGGGCTTAAAGTAAGTGGTTTTCATGGTTCCGGTATTCTTTATTATATGGGTGGGAATACCAAAGTGCGAAGACATTACTGAAGAGAGTACAAAATAGTGAATAAAGAATTAGATAGATAGATAGATCGATAGATAGATAGATAGATAGAAGAGAGTCCGAATAGATATTAATATTCACAGAAGTATTTATGATGGAATAAACACACACCAACACACACACACACACACATATATATATATATATATATATATATATATATATATATATATATATACGGGAGTCGTTCAATAAATAAGGGGTATTATTTTGTAAAAGGAAAAAAAAAATTCTGTATTTTTTTCTATAAATATAAATACTGTATTGTTTGGAATTGGTTTACAGCAAAAATTATTTTAATCTCGCCAAAATATTTGTCTTTAAGTCTTTTCAAAATGATTGCAAATCAAACAAAGTGGTCTAGGCTTGAACAGCTGTCTATCATCAAATCTTTGGTGGCTGAAAACTGAGAAATTTACAGAAGAATGTGGCGTGTGTACGAAGAAGCATGATTTGTAAATAAAATAATATTATGAGCTAAACAGGAGTTTGCTGCTCCGAGCCCGGGTTGAAAAGACAGTTCAGGGAATGGAAACACACTGACTCTCAGGTAAAGAAAAAGTTCCTGGTTTAGTGATGAGTGAAGAAGGTGATTCTGACAGTCTTCTGAGATATGGAATCACAATTGATTTCCTTGAAAAAGGAGAAACTGTAAACAAAGTTTGTTATTGCCAACTCCTTAGGTAAAATTCACTCAATTTACTGAAATGCCCTATATATATATATATATATATATATATATATATATATATATATATATATATATATATATAAACTATCTAAGTAAAATGAACAAGACATGCAGGATATATGGATATAACAGTGTTGGCCGTCCAGCAAGCAGTTACGTGCATCAGCTCTGTGCGGACACTGGATGCATTCTATAGGACTTGGCAGATGTAATGGACGATAGAGACGGATGGCAAGGGAGAATCAGGGAACTCCGTGCTATCAGCATGAACTTCTGATGGTGACTTTCAATAAAATGATTGTATACATATTTCGACGAAGCCAGTGAAAACTATGAGATGAGGGATGATGCTTTCAACGTAACTCGGTTAAGATGAAAACTAAATATTTTGTGAGTAGAATAAATGAATTTTTTTAAATCATTTTTTATGGGTTGATGCTTGTTATATTTTTCAAAGAGAGAAAGAAAGAAAAGACTGATTGATTTTAATGACATCTCAAACCTAGGATTATTTTATGCTTACTTGCGAGAAAAGTGCGTTCGTTCTATATTCATATTTACACTTTTGAGTAGCTATTTCGCAAGATTTTTTTTGTTGGGGGGGTGTATATTGTCCTGTCGAATACAAACATTTTTTAAACAGAATTTGTTTTATCCATAGATAGGACCCTAACAGGTACTACCACTCCGGGTCACAGTAGACCGGGGAGAAATATCAAGGAAGATTTTTGACACTCCACAGATTTCCAAAACTGGAGCCTCACCATCAGATGCTGTTTAGTGCCATACCCAGGACATCCTTTTTTGGTAGGTCTTACTCCTCTGCAGGGTATACAGTCATCTTATTTTATACCCTATCGACAGGATGAAAAAGAAAGAAAGAAAGAAAGAAAGAAAGAAAGAAAGAAAGAAAGAAAGAAAGAAAGAGATAGCTGTAAAATCTCCGAGTAAACAGAACGGGATAGCTAGCAAATAACTTTTTTAAAAAAGCGTAAGGAGTGAATGGAAAGAAAGAATGAATGAATGAATGGTTGTGTCCAAGATAGGGACTGACCATATATGAATGGCAATTCAGATATAGATAGGGAAAAAAAAGAAAAAGAAAACTAAAACATGACCTGTGCAAGAACGGAACAAACATAGAGGGGAAAAAAAATCGGACAACAGAGGAGTGTTGATATAACACCGAACTGACACCAAGCAATATGATGCGTCATAAAAATTTTCTAGAAAGGCTTACGTGAAAATATTAGATTTTTTAACTATGTGTAGGGCTATTCTTGTATATCATTTACTACTTGGCACCGAGTTCGATCTTCACTAGATACCTTATCCTCGGGACATTATGCCAAATCTAAGCTATGCTAATTTTTTTTAAGGACTTACAGTCAAATCATGGTTAAAGCGCCGATTCCTGCTAGTTCGCTGAAGTAAAGTAATGATTAACCTGTTCAAGATTTGGAGAGGTGAATATTAAGGAATACTGGATCACGTAGTCACATGAAGCCTGTTTGCCAGAATAAGGAAAGACTTTAAAAATCTAAGAACAACTCACATTGTGATTAACCAGAACATCGCTTAGTGAGTTCGTTTCTCACTGAGTGTTCGAACTTTTGACCAAATATATTGTATTGTCATATACACCAAGAAACTGTAAATAACAACACAAGTGTCTGAATTTGAGTAAAGTAAAAAGAACTAGGTTCATCTTTGCATTGGCTATCTGCAAATACACTCGATACAAATTTGTTGACGTTAAGAAGTTGAAAACATGACTATATCTCTAATGATGAGGGGTATGTCTAGGAGAGTCATTATATATATATAAGGAGAATAGTTGAATATAGACTGTCAATCAGAAAGTTGTATTGGAGTTTGAAGTCATCTCGCACTAAGCGGCCCCAAGATAGAGAAAAATCTCTAATATGGCTGAAGAAAAATTAGTTTAACTCCAATCATATCATTTCCACAAAGACTCAAGAGAAACATTCAGAGAGTTTCCTTTGCCATTCTTCGGGCAACGCATTTCCTATTTTTTTGGCTAGGATTGTAGCTCGGAAATAACAAACTTTGTTTTTTTAATTGTGCCATTATTTTGTGATTCAACAAGAGTACCTTTTTAATATATCAATTGAAACAGTCCCTTGGGTATGTGGTAATGCGGTTATGAGCCACATCTTAGGACTACTTTGTATTTTCCTACGCGACGGCGTGTCACGTGACGTGTTTGTAGGCGCTACTAAATTTGGCGCGCAATTCGTTTTTCCTTTTGTCTTTATTTTCTTTTGGGGGTATACATTTAATTCCGGCAGTAAAGGCTTGTGTGAGCACATGAATTTATATTGTCTCCCAAATTACGTTTTGTTTTCTCATTCCTTACTAACATTATGAGTCGATATTCCTCTACGATATTGACAATAATTTGTTTAAAAAATAGGGATAAGCTGGTACTGGTACTTGTATCAAAACATCTGGATATCGGTTGAAATCTCTAAATTGCCATTACTTCCATATCCACTCTGATCCATAGCGGTGGTACTTGTTAGAGTCTTACCTATGAGTCAAATAGATGCGAGATAATGTGTATAATTTTGATTTTAAACTGCATCAATACATTGGTTATAAAAACATTGGTAGTGTAACTGTCATTGCTTATATAATTGAAGCAGCTTCTCTTTGTTTTAAGTTGTCTCCCCTTGAGTGTAGAACTCTTTCTTGGCAAGATTTATAGAAGAAAGAAGCATGAAAGGTCATGTCCATTTTGCAGCATCAGTGGATTGATCAATCTGTAAAAGAGAAAAAAACGACTTTCGTCTCAGCGAACAGTGGACAACAGTAACTATGCATTTACCCAACCCATCTTTGATAGACAGGATGCGACACAAGTTTAAAACGGAATGCAGTTGGTTTGACTGTTTGGTTTGGTTTGGTTTGGTTTTATGGCATATCAACCATTGTAAGTTATTGATGCCTAATCTATTTTCATACATATAAACAGTTCTGTTTCAAACAATTCAGTTTAGCATAAGTACACAGTTTCAATGCTGAAAAACAGTTCTATTTCAAACAATTCCGTTGTACATAAGTAGACAGTTTAAATATCAAACAGTTCAATTTCATCCATAGATACGACACTATCATGTGCTACTACTCCGAGCAATGGGAGAACCTGGGAGCCATGGCAATGAAGGGGTACGCCACATTCCCCAAAGTTCCAGTATTACAGGATCCTCACCATCAGATTGTTTAGTATCATATCCAGGACACTTGTTGGTGGGGTCTTACCCCTCTGCAGAGAAGCAGTCGGAGTATTCTGTCGCCCCAACCGATTGGTCAAGCAGTTGGTTTTTTCTTTCTTCTAGAAATGGAGCTCGGTATGACATTAAACTGCATCTGATGATGAGGCTCCACTCCCAGAACTTTGGGAAATGTGGACTACCCCTTCATTACCATTATTCTCTGGTCCACTCTGATCCAGAGGGTCTGTTGGAGTTCCATCAATCGGTCAAATAGAATTGTTTAATCTTTTAGTAGGGATTATTATCATTATTATTGGTTCTTTGAAAGCATACACTTGTGCGTTATTTGTATTAGATAAGAATACTTGGTAAATAGAATTGCTAATGTTGAATAGCAATGCTCAAAACCATTTAACTGTGTGCAAACAAATGATTTATGTAAATAGAATTATTAGCATTGAATAGCAATACCTGAAACCATTTGATAAATTGAATTATTAGGGTTAAATAGCAACATTTGAATCCATTTGACTGTGTGCAAAGAAATGATCCCTAACTCGTTTACAAAGAATGTTACCAACAACCTATTCGCTTACAAATCGTGTGTGTGTGTGTGTGTGTGTGTGTGTGTGTGTGTGTGTGTGTGCGCGCGCGCGAACAGGATTTGGCATTAAATAACCCACGATGGTTAATATGCCATAAAATACATCCAAACCAAACCAATTCTTCTAGATTCTTTCTCTAACCAAGGCTAAAGAACCTAGTCTTTCCTATTATTACCCGGTTGCCGATTCCATCTCCTTTGACGATAACCGTTCTGCTATGCACACCTCTTCTACTGTATATAATCAGAAATCACAATTGTTAAGTGAACATCGACATTAAAAGCCAAAATGCACGACAATCAACCAAAACTTATTGTTGGAATAACTGCCGATTTGTAATAAATTGTTTAAAAGTTGGCATAACTTAACTTAATGAGGAACATTAGGACCCCATGGCTTGAAAAGATAATTTATTGAATAAAGTTAAGTAGGCTGTCAGACTTAAGGTCAGACTGACAACTTTTTTTTTTGTCTCTTTCACTCAAACACCTGTGTTTATTTGGTTAAATTATCCTCTCCACTCTTAAATCACTCCGCGATAACAAAAAGTGCGTCCGCGCGTTTCATCGCAATACATCGTCAGCCAACAGAATAAATAAGAAAACAACAGAAGACAAGCCAAGAAAAAAAAATGTTCAGTGGGAGGAGAAAGATATCTACGGGAGATAAATAGAGGCAAATACGAATACATATTCAGACATATATACAAGTATACACATGCTATCAAAATGCTTCTGCGGACACACACACCCACACACACACACATTCATTAAGGTGCACGCACGCATATACACATACTCATTCTCACGATTTTTAACTACTCCCTCTCTGTCTGTCTGTCTGTCTGTCTCTCTCTCTCACACACACTTACACTCACATACTCCCATTGTCGGTGGAGCTTAGAATACGCTGAAACTATCCCCTAAAGAGGAGTAAGATCCACAAAAAAGGGATGTCCTAGGCAAAAAACTAAACTGCATCTGATCGTCGGGTTCCAGCCAGATCTGAGGAGTATCTAGTACCCCTTCATTGCCATTACTCCCAGGTCTACTCTGCTCATGAGTTGTACTACTTGGTAGGTTCCTATTTCGAGATCAAATAGATCTGTAAAAATTATTCGTATACTATAGAAACTGAAAATTATCAGTAATTATTTGGAAACTCAGTCAGCTTGGACTGTATAATATGCCGACAGCAGAGGGGTAAGATGTTCTACTCCAACATGTGACCTGGTTATGACACTTTCACTATCTGATGGGGAAGCTCTAGTTCTCGAGCTTTGAAGAATGTAGAATACCCCTTCATCGCCATTATTCTCAGGTGTACTCTGACCCGGAGTGACAGTACCTGATAGGGTTTCATCTATAGGTTGAATAGAACAGTTTATATTTTACTAAACAGGAAACCATTTAACTGAGTGCAAATAAAAATATCCTTGCTAGATATCAATACCTGGAACCATTTAACTGTGTGCAAACAAATTATCGTTCGCTCGGATAAAAATTGTTATCTAGAAACTATTCGTTGTCAAATCATGTATATTTGATATGTATATATAAATAAGATTTGACATTAAATAACCTAAGGTTGATATGACGTAAAACTCAGTCAATTAACCTGATTATTTTAAATTGTTACTGAAAGCTATAAACGTTTACAAAGGATTATTAATTACTTAAAACAATATAATTATTTGCATTAGATAAGAATACTTAAAACCATACAACTGCGTGCAAATTATTTGTATTTGAAATACTTGATATCATATATGTGCCAAAAACTCCAAAGAAACAGGTTCACAGAAAATGTAAATGTACACTAAAAGGGATTTCCTAACCCCCACCCTCTCTCTCTCTCTCTCTCTCTCTCTCTCACACACACACACACACACACACACACACACACACACACTCTCTCTCTCTCTCTCTCTCTCTCTCTCTCTCTCTCTCTTTTACACTCACTGAAGTTCTTTATCAAATACATATGAAGAAAAGCTTTACAATTCGTTTAAAATGCCACGATGAGTTTCACCAGATTCACCACACTTTAAAACAACGTTTGCACTGCAACCGCACGGTGTGCGCCGGTTTAAGACATGATTGCAACTGATTGTATCAGATAAAAAGTCATTAGCTAGATGTAGCTACAATTGCTACGTACTTAAATTTACTCTCACCATACAAGTGCCAGTTTAAAATGTGGGAGGTATACCTGCTTCACCCTGTATAATAAAGTGATGATGTCTACACGCCTAGACAACAGACAAAACGTCCGGATGAAATCCGGAATAGCCCTTTCCAATAGAAAAAATATATGAAACCAGTTTAGCAACAGCAGTTTGTTGGGAATTTTTTGGGGGGTGGACACAAGATTGTGCAAATGCAGTACTGTTCATGTTCTTGTTTCCTAAACTGAAAATATTTTTAATGTCAAATCCACGAGCTTGATGCCATTAAAACTAATGACCAAACCGAATATAAACTCTTGTGTTCATAAACTGCTGTGTATGTTCGTGCGTGTATTTTCCTTCGATTGTCAGCGTTCATTAGTGGATGTTTTTCGAGCGTAGGAGCATGCATAGAAATCATACAATAACGTCATATGAATTCTAATCCTAGTCGAAGTGAATTATACAAAATGTTAGCGAAAGCAAAAAATTCAAATGTCTTGACCCTATTTCCATTCACATGTTTTTATTCATCCGACACTCTGTCATAGGCAGGACGTGACACAAGGTCAATATTTAATATAGTTTGTATTCAGAGTTTTCCTTCTTCTAAACTAGCTACTGTACCAAGGCTAAAGAGGCCAGTCTATCCAGTTACGTACCGAGACATAAGAAATAACATTTGGATTTGATTGGTTAGATTTGGCTTGGTTTTATGGCATATCAACCCTTATTGGTCATTTAATGCCATATCCTTTTTACACATATATTAGATATTTGATTTCTAAACACATTTTGAAGATAACATTTTTAAACAAGCCTGACCTCTTTTTTGCACACAGTTTCACTTAATTTCCAATAATTCAGTTTAGCATAAGTTAGTCTTTTGTTTACATACAGTTAGTCACTTGTTTATATAGTTTTGTTTACATACAGTTAAATTGTTCTATTACAAATAATTCAGTTTAGCTTAATAAAAGTTTTTTTGTTTACATACAGTTAAACGATTAAACAGTTCTATTTCAAACAATTCAGTTTAGCATGTCAACAAAGTTAAATGGTTCCTAGTATTGCTATGTAACACTAACAATTTAATAAAAATACCAGTCATTAGTTTACACACAGTTAAATATCAAACAGTTCTATTTCAAGCAATTCGGTCAAGCTTAAGTACAGTTTTTTGTTTACACAAAGTTAAATATAAAAGTTGTTAATTTCAATTAATTCATTTTAGCGTAATTTCTTTTTACCCATGGATAGGACCCTATCAGGTGCTACCACTCCGGGCCAGAGTGGACCTGGCAATGAAGGAGTACTCCGCATTCCCCAAACTCCAACATTACTGGAGCCTCAACATTAGATTGTTTTGCGTCATATCTTGGACACTCGTTGGGGTAGTCTTACCCCTCTGCAGAGATGCAGTCGGAGTATTTTACTGCTACTTCCGACTTTGCCATTTGGATTTGAATTCATAGCTTTCTCAATGGCATTAGCGTGAAGTGAAACACTCTTTACATAGGAGCATACACATGGAGAGGTTTGTTTTTGCATGATTTGGTTTCTATGTTCAATGGCATATCAACCTTCATGGGTTATTTAATTCAGCCTTCCTTGTAGAAGAATAGTAGTGGTACTATTTGACTAATAGCTGAAAGATAAGGGGGTTTCTACATTTCCCAAGGGTATTAGTCTGAAAGTGAATGCAATCGTGCAAATGGACTTCAAACTTCCTTACTACGATGTCACGGCCCATCACGTTAGCCACTAAGCCATGGTGACACGCCCAAGTCGGTAGATAAGTGGGACAAATGCAAAACGTCTCAAATGTAAAGGAAAACACTTGGCTTCTAACTCGGCCATGATGCAATACAAGGTCAATTTTTGAGCGGGGGACAACTAGTTTGAATTCGGAATTTTCATTCTCCTAGATCGGTTGCTATACTATATCTTATCTACTGTTTATCTGTAGCTGAGAAGCAATAGGAATTCGTGCGAAGCGAAACGCAAACAGTCCCCGACTTGCCGAGTTTCTATGACCATAAACGTTACGCCACCGTCTCTAGGGAAAATATGAAGTGAAATTCAAGCTGCCTTAGATTTTCACACGCAAACCTCTATCACCAAACCGCAAATTATCGCATAAAATAGCCTTGTCGATGGGGCTTAGAGTATGCTGACTGTATCCTCTGCAGAAAAAGTAAGACCCCTCAAAATAAAGGTGAGACTCTAGTTCTGAAAATCCAAACTGTGTAGAGTACCTCTTCATTGCCACAACTCTCAGCTTCAGGAGTTGTGACCAGGAGTGGTATTAATTTACTAAGCTTTTTGCTTAGTTGTAGCACAAGGCCGCATGAATGGGGCACCCAATGAGAATCGAACTCATTCGTGTAGGTTTGCTAGTCTACCTTGCTAACCATTACACCACCCGAGGTGCCCCGTGACCAGGAGTGGTAGTAGATGTTCGGATCCTGTCTTCGGGTTAAGTAATTCTGTTTAAGAATTATTTGTATTTCCATAAGATTGAGTGCAAAAAGAATAAATAAATAAATGAAATAAAACAAATAAATAAATAAATAAGAAACAATTGCACAAAAAATGTAGGTGTGAACGTTCGATGTCTGCGATTACCTAACTTTAAGGCATAAAATAACCCTAGAGGAGTTGACATACCGTAATAAACAACCGGTACTTAGACATAAAAGACTAACCTGCTGTCAGATATGTCCGGTCATCTGAAATTTGATTCGCTGCATGATAAAATCTGCATTTCAAGTTAGAATACGGACATCTTAATGACCATTGACAATGAATAAGAAAGTTATTTAATATCAGTCGTTATTTTTTTACTTATGCTCATCATTTCAATGTAAAGAGTGTCGATTATACGAACAAAATTGATAACATTTTTAACTCATGTGTGTAGATGTGTATAATCGCATGTCATTATATATTATAAATCAACCTCCCTTTGAATATCTCCCTGGTCCACTCTGACCTGGATTGGTAGCACCTGATTGGCTCAAATAGAATTGTTTGACATTTAAACTGTACTTATGTTAAACTGATTTGTTTGAAATAGAACTGTTTTAAATTTAAATGTGTAATCATGTTAGATAAAAATAAGTGAGACTTTAAATGAGCGAAAAAATAGCTCAGGCTCATAAAAAAAGATTTGGCATTAAATAAATTACAATGGTTGTTATGCCATAAAACCATACTAAACCTTATGGGGTAATTTGATACCTAAGCCACCCATGCAAAAAAAAAACAGCAGTTATACTATTTAACCCATAGCTAAGGGGAGTAAGAGTGGTTCATATTTTGCCCCTGTCCGAAAGTGAACATAGTAGCGCGACTGGAGTTCGAACTCGCTTACTTCAAAGCACCTGTGCTACAACGCAACGACACCTGTCCCAAAGTGTTTTGTTGAAAAGAATATAGACAATACTAACGATCACTCTAAAACAGATTTCTAGTTTAATTTTTTTTTCTTTTTTACGGCTAACTTTATGCGATTATATTTTAGTTAAAACCAGAAATAAAACTTCTAAGCAGGTATTTAAATTTTGCAACACGTTGAAAAAGAGTGATTTCAAAAATCCATGTACATGCCTCTCAAAGAAAAAACAAGAGTTTTCTCATTTCAGTACTGAATAGGGACATCATTGCTCAACTTCGATGATTTAACGAAAACCGGTACTTTCAGCGATACTTGAACGTAAGTTTTGTTATTTACAATGCCATATCAGGCCCACAGGTCTTAAATTGTTTTCATTACCTACTGTAACAGAATGGTCACCTATTTAAAAACTAAACTGACTTGTGATTGCTTAACGTCGACGATTTCAGGAGAACCGGTGCTTTTAATTTTACTGGACCGTTATCTTATTCTGACTTTCCGTTTCTTTCAGAACCTGCTGTAATAGAATGGTCACCCATTTAAGTACTGAATTGGCTCATCGTTGCTTAAATTCGACCATCTAACGGGAACCTGGATTGTTAGTTTGACTGGATCGTAAGTCTTGTTATTTGCTTTACTATCCATTGTCTAGCACACAGGTCTTACGTTTCTTTCAGAACCTACTGTAACAGAGTGGTCACCCATTTAAGTACTAAACAGGCTTGAGATTGCTTAACTTCGATAGTCTAATGGGAACCTAAGCTTTCAACATCACTTGACCGTAAGTCTTTGTTGTTGGTATTGTTGCTAAAGCCTTTTCCAAAAAGACAAAAAATAAATACATGCACACTCAGGCACTCTCCCCCCCCCCGACTTTTCCTAACCTTCCACCCACCGAGCTACCAAGTTTTGAATCTAGACTACCGCCTCTCCTGCAAGAGTTTCCTGTCAGCCCTTTCAAATAAGCTTCTCTTTACGACCGAACCCTTTCTCTCGTAAATACAATACAGAGAGTCAAGTAGTTTTTGAAGTGTTACAACTCGCCTCTCTATTCGTCTAATTCAACAAACGCTCGTCAACACTTATCGACACCACTTCAGGGGTGCTCCCAATGAAACGTCGGGGTCAACAACGCAAACACAAACAAGACAAAAAAGCGTCATCATGAGAGAGACAGAGAGAGAGAGAGGATAAAGCTCGACCTTCCCAACCTCTGGGATAATTTAATGTCGTCAGTTTTACAATTGGAAACAACACTTTTGTCCTTCGGTAGCAGCAAGACGTAAACTGCATACGGTCGTGCCAGTTGTTTGCTTTATTTAATGACATATCAACCCTTTATGGGTCATTTAATGCAAGATTTGATTCATTTGTAAATGCTTGATTGTAATCACAACTATTTATATTTTCAATGTTCCAGTTCTTGAAATGAAATAAACATAAAAAGACTCGGCTTGAATTTGAACCCGGTTCGCCGACTTCCGTGCCAAAAAATATTTTACAATCCGTGCCTCGAGATAAAGAATTGACTTAGATTTTACAAGTAGATGAACATAGCTAGAAGAAAGGAAAATTACATTCTATCGCTTTTAGTGAAAAATCATACAATCAAAACAGATATTATTAGGTATTATTTATTACTAAATTCTTCAACGTTGAAAATCTCTAACAAAATTATACTTTAGTTTGGTTTTATTAGTTTAATGACATATCAACCCCTTATGGATCATTTTAATGTCAAAATCTGATCAATTTGCAAATGCTTGATCATAATCATTACTATTGACATTTGGTTGGTTTCGTTTGGTTTGGTTTGGTTTATTTAACGGGATATCAACCCCTTATGGATTATTTAAGGCCGACATTTGATTCATTCTAAATCTTTGATCATAATTACGACCATCTATATTAGGTTTGTTTAGTTTGGTTTAGCGGTATATCAATATCGTATGGGTCATTTAATGCCGAAATTTGATTAATTTCTAAATGTTTGTTTAGGACTTAAAATAAAATCGGACTATTGTCTCCATCTTCATTATTATACTCACAACGTTATGTGTATTAAATAAAGGGTTCAGTTTGAGATTCTATGTAGGCTCCCGAGTTCGACATAAAACACCAGAAGAATGCCGAAAAAAACATATTGGCCGAAATGTTATGAAGATGATGGCAATACTCCAGATATTCTAAGTGAAAAAAATTATTAAACTTCATCTCAAAAATTTAAACGAAGGATTATAGGCTGTCTGAAAATTATTTGTATTAGGAAGGAATAAGAAGTTCTCAGTTGAAAATAAAATTAAAAATAGTGTACAGGAAATTTATTACTAAAATCTACTACATTGAATTCATAACTAAAATCTACAGCATTGAATTTATTACTAAAATCTACAGCTTTGAATTTATAACTAAAATCTACAGCATTGAATTTATTACTAAAATCTATAGCACTGAAACTTTGATCATCTAATATATCAGAAGTGATTGAATTAGGTTAATCTCTATTTTAAATTATTGATATTATTATATAATAACATCAATAATGTGAAATGTTGCTTAATTTAATACTCTGAATTTCACGGCTTCGATCGTCAAGAAATAGTTATTGATATAACAGAAGAGCAGACTTAGATCATCAGTAACCGGTCTAGGAGAACGAAAACTCAAAAATTTCCAAACCTGAGGAATATTGCTCGGAGAATCTGTGGCTCAACGGTGCACGATTCTTATGTTAACAGCTTACCCAAAAAGTGTAGCTGGTTCAACAAAAGCATGCACAATCGGCTGGGGTTGTAGAATACACCGACAGCTTCTCTGCAAAGGGGTAATACCCCCCCACCGCAACGAGTATCCTGGATATAACACTAAACAATCTGATGGTGAGGTTCCAGTAATGCTGGGGCTTTGGGGAATGCGGAATACCCCTTCATTGCCATCGCTCCCAGGTCCACTCTGACCCTGAGTGGTAGCACCTGATAAGGGTCCTATCTATGGGTTAAATAGAACTAACAGCATACTCATGCTTAACTGAATTTTTTGAGTAAACTGGATAGCTTGAAATAAATGTTTTTGACAATTAAACTGTACTTACTTTTAAACTGCGTGCTTATGCTTAACTGAATTATTTGAAATGGAACTGTTTTTTTAGATTAAAACTGTATTTACACTTAACTGAATTGTTAGATATAACTGCTTGAATAGTTTGAAATAGAAATGTTTTTGACAATTAAACTGTGTGCTTATGCTAAACTGAATTGTTTTAAATAGAACAGATTATTCACATAAAAATGGATTTGGCGTTAAATAACCTACAAAGGTTGATATGCCATAAAACCCAACAAAAGCTTTCACAACGATAAACAAATCACCGGAGTGATTTATTTGTTATGTTTAGACTGAGTTAACGGCCGTTATTAACGTCCATGGACGAACATTATTTTTTCATTTTGCCTATTTCATTTGTTTTTCATTATCGGTGTTTTTTAAAGAAAGCCTCGTACTCGTATTCACATATTTTGCCACTTGATTTAGGACCCGACATTTTTGGGCTTTTCTGCAATTCCTCGCTGCCATAATGCCTAAGTTCCTAGCTTGACAAAAACAGTTTTTTTAATAATTTAAAATGGATCACAGATCGGTGAAGTAAAATGCTTAACTTGCCATTGTCAAATGGACCAAAATTAACAAAAAACTTCTTCACTCTTATTTTACACTACCACTCAAAGTATTTAGCCACCCTCAAAAGATTTTATTTCACATCCTAAAAGTGATATTCTTTAATGAAACAAGTTAAGCACTACAATGGTTTTATTTATTATACTAAATGCAAGTATACCTTAGTAACTTTGACCTTAGTATAACCAGATCTTTGAAGAATTGATTTGAAGGCGTTTTTCTTCTTTCGTACTGAGCATGAATATAACGTTTTCCAAAAGTTACATTATAACACAAGTTGTACTCACATTAGACTCTATTGTGCTGAATTACTGCTTGCTAGATACAACCTGTTTTATCTATGCAGAGGACAATTCCATCAGAGTCACCAGATTGCATGATAGAAAACTGACTGCTTCAAACATCACTGCACAACTGAACCGACGTCGTGAAAAATGTGTCAACATGCTCTGTGAGAAGGAGAAGACTCTGTGAAGCTGGCCTATATGGCAGAATTGCAGTCAAGAAACCAAAGTACTATTGAGAACTCAAAACAATGTCAAAAGGCTCCAGTGGACCAAGGCAAACAAAGACTGAACAATAAAACAGTGGAATAAAGTCCTTTGAACTGCCGAATCAAGTTCAAAATCTTTGGCTCAAATAGGAGGGTCTATGTATAGTGAAGAGTGGGTGAAAGAGCTGCAACCCACTGTATTGCACTAACCGTAAAGCATGGAAGAGGTTGTTATGGTGAGGGGCTTTTGCCAATTGTAAAGTCAGGGAATTTCACCAGATCAAGGGCAAATTGAATCAGACCGGCTATCACACCATACGGTTGCATCAAACGATCCCATCTGGAAGGCGGTTTGTGGGTCAAGGATTTATATTCATGCAGGATAATGAATCAAAGTATACTAATAAACTCTGCTTGAGGTGCATTAAAAACAAAGAGGAAAAGCACGTCTTTCAACTAATGTTTTGACTGGCGCATTCAGCGGAGTTAAATCCCATTGAACTGGTGTGGGAGGATCTTGAGCAAAAAGTCAAAGCTAAACAATCCATAAGTGCGGCTCACCACGAGCAATTCTTGCAAGCAAGGCAGAACTATATTCAGTCTACCTTCAGTCTTTTGCTAGAAAGAATGCCCAGAATCTGTTAAGTAGTGATAGTGGCTAAAAGGGGTCATTTTGATGAAGCAAAAATTTAAGAAGTTTTTTTTTTTTTTTTTTTTTTTTTTGTAGCATAGGTAATTTGTATTTAATGTGGCTCAGGAAGATTTGTAATTATTATAATAAACAAAATTATTGTGGTGCTTCACTTGTTTCATTAAAAATAGCACTTTTAGGATGAGAACTAAAAATATTTGACTGGTAGTGAATATGCAAATCATTTTCGCAATTCAACATGTTGGAAGCTCTGAAGTAACTAAGCATTCCTCTTTTCAACTGAACTAGTTTTACGAGCTGTTCTAAAACTTCAAATTTGCAACACGGTC